>JALAJA010001971.1:0-15182 GCA_023376005.1 Doryteuthis pealeii | reverse complement strand
AAAGTGTACGTTATCGATTTTATTGTTTTTTCTCATGGATTCTAATGCCCTGAATTTACTGATGGTGAAAAACTGGTGAATTAGGAGTTTTAGGTGATTTTCGAGGCTCTATAACCCCCTGAGAGAGGGCAAAAATGGCAAATTGTGTGTAAAAATAAAGTGCCAAACTATTATGTTTTTCTGATAGAGTTCGATGAGGAGTATCACATAGTAAAAGATGGATGGTGGCGCTTGAGTATTAAGGGAGATATGGGGCTTCAAAGGTTTGCCCAAAATGCCATTTTTCAGCCATTATAAGACTACGTATTTTGATGAAAGTGTACGTTATCGATTTTATTGTTTTTTCTCATGGATTCTAATGCCCTGAATTTACTGATGGTGAAAAACTGGTGAATTAGGAGTTTTAGGTGATTTTCGAGGCTCTATAACCCCCTGAGAGAGGGCAAAAATGGCAAATTGTGTGTAAAAATAAAGTGCCAAACTATTATGTTTTTCTGATAGAGTTCGATGAGGAGTATCACATAGTAAAAGATGGATGGTGGCGCTTGAGTATTAAGGGAGATATGGGGCTTCAAAGGTTTGCCCAAAATGCCATTTTTCAGCCATTATAAGACTACGTATTTTGATGAAAGTGTACGTTATCGATTTTATTGTTTTTTCTCATGGATTCTAATGCCCTGAATTTACTGATGGTGAAAAACTGGTGAATTAGGAGTTTTAGGTGATTTTCGAGGCTCTATAACCCCCTGAGAGAGGGCAAAAATGGCAAATTGTGTGTAAAAATAAAGTGCCAAACTATTATGTTTTTCTGATAGAGTTCGATGAGGAGTATCACATAGTAAAAGATGGATGGTGGCGCTTGAGTATTAAGGGAGATATGGGGCTTCAAAGGTTTGCCCAAAATGCCATTTTTCAGCCATTATAAGACTACGTATTTTGATGAAAGTGTACGTTATCGATTTTATTGTTTTTTCTCATGGATTCTAATGCCCTGAATTTACTGATGGTGAAAAACTGGTGAATTAGGAGTTTTAGGTGATTTTCGAGGCTCTATAACCCCCTGAGAGAGGGCAAAAATGGCAAATTGTGTGTAAAAATAAAGTGCCAAACTATTATGTTTTTCTGATAGAGTTCGATGAGGAGTATCACATAGTAAAAGATGGATGGTGGCGCTTGAGTATTAAGGGAGATATGGGGCTTCAAAGGTTTGCCCAAAATGCCATTTTTCAGCCATTATAAGACTACGTATTTTGATGAAAGTGTACGTTATCGATTTTATTGTTTTTTCTCATGGATTCTAATGCCCTGAATTTACTGATGGTGAAAAACTGGTGAATTAGGAGTTTTAGGTGATTTTCGAGGCTCTATAACCCCCTGAGAGAGGGCAAAAATGGCAAATTGTGTGTAAAAATAAAGTGCCAAACTATTATGTTTTTCTGATAGAGTTCGATGAGGAGTATCACATAGTAAAAGATGGATGGTGGCGCTTGAGTATTAAGGGAGATATGGGGCTTCAAAGGTTTGCCCAAAATGCCATTTTTCAGCCATTATAAGACTACGTATTTTGATGAAAGTGTACGTTATCGATTTTATTGTTTTTTCTCATGGATTCTAATGCCCTGAATTTACTGATGGTGAAAAACTGGTGAATTAGGAGTTTTAGGTGATTTTCGAGGCTCTATAACCCCCTGAGAGAGGGCAAAAATGGCAAATTGTGTGTAAAAATAAAGTGCCAAACTATTATGTTTTTCTGATAGAGTTCGATGAGGAGTATCACATAGTAAAAGATGGATGGTGGCGCTTGAGTATTAAGGGAGATATGGGGCTTCAAAGGTTTGCCCAAAATGCCATTTTTCAGCCATTATAAGACTACGTATTTTGATGAAAGTGTACGTTATCGATTTTATTGTTTTTTCTCATGGATTCTAATGCCCTGAATTTACTGATGGTGAAAAACTGGTGAATTAGGAGTTTTAGGTGATTTTCGAGGCTCTATAACCCCCTGAGAGAGGGCAAAAATGGCAAATTGTGTGTAAAAATAAAGTGCCAAACTATTATGTTTTTCTGATAGAGTTCGATGAGGAGTATCACATAGTAAAAGATGGATGGTGGCGCTTGAGTATTAAGGGAGATATGGGGCTTCAAAGGTTTGCCCAAAATGCCATTTTTCAGCCATTATAAGACTACGTATTTTGATGAAAGTGTACGTTATCGATTTTATTGTTTTTTCTCATGGATTCTAATGCCCTGAATTTACTGATGGTGAAAAACTGGTGAATTAGGAGTTTTAGGTGATTTTCGAGGCTCTATAACCCCCTGAGAGAGGGCAAAAATGGCAAATTGTGTGTAAAAATAAAGTGCCAAACTATTATGTTTTTCTGATAGAGTTCGATGAGGAGTATCACATAGTAAAAGATGGATGGTGGCGCTTGAGTATTAAGGGAGATATGGGGCTTCAAAGGTTTGCCCAAAATGCCATTTTTCAGCCATTATAAGACTACGTATTTTGATGAAAGTGTACGTTATCGATTTTATTGTTTTTTCTCATGGATTCTAATGCCCTGAATTTACTGATGGTGAAAAACTGGTGAATTAGGAGTTTTAGGTGATTTTCGAGGCTCTATAACCCCCTGAGAGAGGGCAAAAATGGCAAATTGTGTGTAAAAATAAAGTGCCAAACTATTATGTTTTTCTGATAGAGTTCGATGAGGAGTATCACATAGTAAAAGATGGATGGTGGCGCTTGAGTATTAAGGGAGATATGGGGCTTCAAAGGTTTGCCCAAAATGCCATTTTTCAGCCATTATAAGACTACGTATTTTGATGAAAGTGTACGTTATCGATTTTATTGTTTTTTCTCATGGATTCTAATGCCCTGAATTTACTGATGGTGAAAAACTGGTGAATTAGGAGTTTTAGGTGATTTTCGAGGCTCTATAACCCCCCTGAGAGAGGGCAAAAATGGCAAATTGTGTGTAAAAATAAAGTGCCAAACTATTATGTTTTTCTGATAGAGTTCGATGAGGAGTATCACATAGTAAAAGATGGATGGTGGCGCTTGAGTATTAAGGGAGATATGGGGCTTCAAAGGTTTGCCCAAAATGCCATTTTTCAGCCATTATAAGACTACGTATTTTGATGAAAGTGTACGTTATCGATTTTATTGTTTTTTCTCATGGATTCTAATGCCCTGAATTTACTGATGGTGAAAAAACTGGTGAATTAGGAGTTTTAGGTGATTTTCGAGGCTCTATAACCCCCTGAGAGAGGGCAAAAATGGCAAATTGTGTGTAAAAATAAAGTGCCAAACTATTATGTTTTTCTGATAGAGTTCGATGAGGAGTATCACATAGTAAAAGATGGATGGTGGCGCTTGAGTATTAAGGGAGATATGGGGCTTCAAAGGTTTGCCCAAAATGCCATTTTTCAGCCATTATAAGACTACGTATTTTGATGAAAGTGTACGTTATCGATTTTATTGTTTTTTCTCATGGATTCTAATGCCCTGAATTTACTGATGGTGAAAAAACTGGTGAATTAGGAGTTTTAGGTGATTTTCGAGGCTCTATAACCCCCTGAGAGAGGGCAAAAATGGCAAATTGTGTGTAAAAATAAAGTGCCAAACTATTATGTTTTTCTGATAGAGTTCGATGAGGAGTATCACATAGTAAAATGGATGGTGGCGCTTGAGTATTAAGGGAGATATGGGGCTTCAAAGGTTTGCCCAAAATGCCATTTTTCAGCCATTATAAGACTACGTATTTTGATGAAAGTGTACGTTATCGATTTTATTGTTTTTTCTCATGGATTCTAATGCCCTGAATTTACTGATGGTGAAAAAACTGGTGAATTAGGAGTTTTAGGTGATTTTCGAGGCTCTATAACCCCCTGAGAGAGGGCAAAAATGGCAAATTGTGTGTAAAAATAAAGTGCCAAACTATTATGTTTTTCTGATAGAGTTCGATGAGGAGTATCACATAGTAAAAGATGGATGGTGGCGCTTGAGTATTAAGGGAGATATGGGGCTTCAAAGGTTTGCCCAAAATGCCATTTTTCAGCCATTATAAGACTACGTATTTTGATGAAAGTGTACGTTATCGATTTTATTGTTTTTTCTCATGGATTCTAATGCCCTGAATTTACTGATGGTGAAAAACTGGTGAATTAGGAGTTTTAGGTGATTTTCGAGGCTCTATAACCCCCTGAGAGAGGGCAAAAATGGCAAATTGTGTGTAAAAATAAAGTGCCAAACTATTATGTTTTTCTGATAGAGTTCGATGAGGAGTATCACATAGTAAAAGATGGATGGTGGCGCTTGAGTATTAAGGGAGATATGGGGCTTCAAAGGTTTGCCCAAAATGCCATTTTTCAGCCATTATAAGACTACGTATTTTGATGAAAGTGTACGTTATCGATTTTATTGTTTTTTCTCATGGATTCTAATGCCCTGAATTTACTGATGGTGAAAAAACTGGTGAATTAGGAGTTTTAGGTGATTTTCGAGGCTCTATAACCCCCTGAGAGAGGGCAAAAATGGCAAATTGGTGTAAAAATAAAGTGCCAAACTATTATGTTTTTCTGATAGAGTTCGATGAGGAGTATCACATAGTAAAAGATGGATGGTGGCGCTTGAGTATTAAGGGAGATATGGGGCTTCAAAGGTTTGCCCAAAATGCCATTTTTCAGCCATTATAAGACTACGTATTTTGATGAAAGTGTACGTTATCGATTTTATTGTTTTTTCTCATGGATTCTAATGCCCTGAATTTACTGATGGTGAAAAAACTGGTGAATTAGGAGTTTTAGGTGATTTTCGAGGCTCTATAACCCCCCTGAGAGAGGGCAAAAATGGCAAATTGTGTGTAAAATAAAGTGCCAAACTATTATGTTTTTCTGATAGAGTTCGATGAGGAGTATCACATAGTAAAAGATGGATGGTGGCGCTTGAGTATTAAGGGAGATATGGGGCTTCAAAGGTTTGCCCAAAATGCCATTTTTCAGCCATTATAAGACTACGTATTTTGATGAAAGTGTACGTTATCGATTTTATTGTTTTTTCTCATGGATTCTAATGCCCTGAATTTACTGATGGTGAAAAACTGGTGAATTAGGAGTTTTAGGTGATTTTCGAGGCTCTATAACCCCCCTGAGAGAGGGCAAAAATGGCAAATTGTGTGTAAAAATAAAGTGCCAAACTATTATGTTTTTCTGATAGAGTTCGATGAGGAGTATCACATAGTAAAAGATGGATGGTGGCGCTTGAGTATTAAGGGAGATATGGGGCTTCAAAGGTTTGCCCAAAATGCCATTTTTCAGCCATTATAAGACTACGTATTTTGATGAAAGTGTACGTTATCGATTTTATTGTTTTTTCTCATGGATTCTAATGCCCTGAATTTACTGATGGTGAAAAACTGGTGAATTAGGAGTTTTAGGTGATTTTCGAGGCTCTATAACCCCCCTGAGAGAGGGCAAAAATGGCAAATTGTGTGTAAAAATAAAGTGCCAAACTATTATGTTTTTCTGATAGAGTTCGATGAGGAGTATCACATAGTAAAAGATGGATGGTGGCGCTTGAGTATTAAGGGAGATATGGGGCTTCAAAGGTTTGCCCAAAATGCCATTTTTCAGCCATTATAAGACTACGTATTTTGATGAAAGTGTACGTTATCGATTTTATTGTTTTTTCTCATGGATTCTAATGCCCTGAATTTACTGATGGTGAAAAACTGGTGAATTAGGAGTTTTAGGTGATTTTCGAGGCTCTATAACCCCCTGAGAGAGGGCAAAAATGGCAAATTGTGTGTAAAAATAAAGTGCCAAACTATTATGTTTTTCTGATAGAGTTCGATGAGGAGTATCACATAGTAAAAGATGGATGGTGGCGCTTGAGTATTAAGGGAGATATGGGGCTTCAAAGGTTTGCCCAAAATGCCATTTTTCAGCCATTATAAGACTACGTATTTTGATGAAAGTGTACGTTATCGATTTTATTGTTTTTTCTCATGGATTCTAATGCCCTGAATTTACTGATGGTGAAAAAACTGGTGAATTAGGAGTTTTAGGTGATTTTCGAGGCTCTATAACCCCCCTGAGAGAGGGCAAAAATGGCAAATTGTGTGTAAAAATAAAGTGCCAAACTATTATGTTTTTCTGATAGAGTTCGATGAGGAGTATCACATAGTAAAAGATGGATGGTGGCGCTTGAGTATTAAGGGAGATATGGGGCTTCAAAGGTTTGCCCAAAATGCCATTTTTCAGCCATTATAAGACTACGTATTTTGATGAAAGTGTACGTTATCGATTTTATTGTTTTTTCTCATGGATTCTAATGCCCTGAATTTACTGATGGTGAAAAACTGGTGAATTAGGAGTTTTAGGTGATTTTCGAGGCTCTATAACCCCCCTGAGAGAGGGCAAAAATGGCAAATTGGGTGTAAAATAAAGTGCCAAACTATTATGTTTTTCTGATAGAGTTCGATGAGGAGTATCACATAGTAAAAGATGGATGGTGGCGCTTGAGTATTAAGGGAGATATGGGGCTTCAAAGGTTTGCCCAAAATGCCATTTTTCAGCCATTATAAGACTACGTATTTTGATGAAAGTGTACGTTATCGATTTTATTGTTTTTTCTCATGGATTCTAATGCCCTGAATTTACTGATGGTGAAAAAACTGGTGAATTAGGAGTTTTAGGTGATTTTCGAGGCTCTATAACCCCCTGAGAGAGGGCAAAAATGGCAAATTGTGTGTAAAAATAAAGTGCCAAACTATTATGTTTTTCTGATAGAGTTCGATGAGGAGTATCACATAGTAAAAGATGGATGGTGGCGCTTGAGTATTAAGGGAGATATGGGGCTTCAAAGGTTTGCCCAAAATGCCATTTTTCAGCCATTATAAGACTACGTATTTTGATGAAAGTGTACGTTATCGATTTTATTGTTTTTTCTCATGGATTCTAATGCCCTGAATTTACTGATGGTGAAAAAACTGGTGAATTAGGAGTTTTAGGTGATTTTCGAGGCTCTATAACCCCCTGAGAGAGGGCAAAAATGGCAAATTGGGTGTAAAATAAAGTGCCAAACTATTATGTTTTTCTGATAGAGTTCGATGAGGAGTATCACATAGTAAAAGATGGATGGTGGCGCTTGAGTATTAAGGGAGATATGGGGCTTCAAAGGTTTGCCCAAAATGCCATTTTTCAGCCATTATAAGACTACGTATTTTGATGAAAGTGTACGTTATCGATTTTATTGTTTTTTCTCATGGATTCTAATGCCCTGAATTTACTGATGGTGAAAAAACTGGTGAATTAGGAGTTTTAGGTGATTTTCGAGGCTCTATAACCCCCCTGAGAGAGGGCAAAAATGGCAAATTGGGTGTAAAAATAAAGTGCCAAACTATTATGTTTTTCTGATAGAGTTCGATGAGGAGTATCACATAGTAAAAGATGGATGGTGGCGCTTGAGTATTAAGGGAGATATGGGGCTTCAAAGGTTTGCCCAAAATGCCATTTTTCAGCCATTATAAGACTACGTATTTTGATGAAAGTGTACGTTATCGATTTTATTGTTTTTTCTCATGGATTCTAATGCCCTGAATTTACTGATGGTGAAAAACTGGTGAATTAGGAGTTTTAGGTGATTTTCGAGGCTCTATAACCCCCCTGAGAGAGGGCAAAAATGGCAAATTGTGTGTAAAAATAAAGTGCCAAACTATTATGTTTTTCTGATAGAGTTCGATGAGGAGTATCACATAGTAAAAGATGGATGGTGGCGCTTGAGTATTAAGGGAGATATGGGGCTTCAAAGGTTTGCCCAAAATGCCATTTTTCAGCCATTATAAGACTACGTATTTTGATGAAAGTGTACGTTATCGATTTTATTGTTTTTTCTCATGGATTCTAATGCCCTGAATTTACTGATGGTGAAAAAACTGGTGAATTAGGAGTTTTAGGTGATTTTCGAGGCTCTATAACCCCCCTGAGAGAGGGCAAAAATGGCAAATTGTGTGTAAAAATAAAGTGCCAAACTATTATGTTTTTCTGATAGAGTTCGATGAGGAGTATCACATAGTAAAAGATGGATGGTGGCGCTTGAGTATTAAGGGAGATATGGGGCTTCAAAGGTTTGCCCAAAATGCCATTTTTCAGCCATTATAAGACTACGTATTTTGATGAAAGTGTACGTTATCGATTTTATTGTTTTTTCTCATGGATTCTAATGCCCTGAATTTACTGATGGTGAAAAAACCTGGTGAATTAGGAGTTTTAGGTGATTTTCGAGGCTCTATAACCCCCCTGAGAGAGGGCAAAAATGGCAAATTGTGTGTAAAAATAAAGTGCCAAACTATTATGTTTTTCTGATAGAGTTCGATGAGGAGTATCACATAGTAAAAGATGGATGGTGGCGCTTGAGTATTAAGGGAGATATGGGGCTTCAAAGGTTTGCCCAAAATGCCATTTTTCAGCCATTATAAGACTACGTATTTTGATGAAAGTGTACGTTATCGATTTTATTGTTTTTTCTCATGGATTCTAATGCCCTGAATTTACTGATGGTGAAAAAACTGGTGAATTAGGAGTTTTAGGTGATTTTCGAGGCTCTATAACCCCCCTGAGAGAGGGCAAAAATGGCAAATTGTGTGTAAAAATAAAGTGCCAAACTATTATGTTTTTCTGATAGAGTTCGATGAGGAGTATCACATAGTAAAAGATGGATGGTGGCGCTTGAGTATTAAGGGAGATATGGGGCTTCAAAGGTTTGCCCAAAATGCCATTTTTCAGCCATTATAAGACTACGTATTTTGATGAAAGTGTACGTTATCGATTTTATTGTTTTTTCTCATGGATTCTAATGCCCTGAATTTACTGATGGTGAAAAAACTGGTGAATTAGGAGTTTTAGGTGATTTTCGAGGCTCTATAACCCCCCTGAGAGAGGGCAAAAATGGCAAATTGTGTGTAAAAATAAAGTGCCAAACTATTATGTTTTTCTGATAGAGTTCGATGAGGAGTATCACATAGTAAAAGATGGATGGTGGCGCTTGAGTATTAAGGGAGATATGGGGCTTCAAAGGTTTGCCCAAAATGCCATTTTTCAGCCATTATAAGACTACGTATTTTGATGAAAGTGTACGTTATCGATTTTATTGTTTTTTCTCATGGATTCTAATGCCCTGAATTTACTGATGGTGAAAAAACTGGTGAATTAGGAGTTTTAGGTGATTTTCGAGGCTCTATAACCCCCCTGAGAGAGGGCAAAAATGGCAAATTGTGTGTAAAAATAAAGTGCCAAACTATTATGTTTTTCTGATAGAGTTCGATGAGGAGTATCACATAGTAAAAGATGGATGGTGGCGCTTGAGTATTAAGGGAGATATGGGGCTTCAAAGGTTTGCCCAAAATGCCATTTTTCAGCCATTATAAGACTACGTATTTTGATGAAAGTGTACGTTATCGATTTTATTGTTTTTTCTCATGGATTCTAATGCCCTGAATTTACTGATGGTGAAAAACCTGGTGAATTAGGAGTTTTAGGTGATTTTCGAGGCTCTATAACCCCCCTGAGAGAGGGCAAAAATGGCAAATTGTGTGTAAAAATAAAGTGCCAAACTATTATGTTTTTCTGATAGAGTTCGATGAGGAGTATCACATAGTAAAAGATGGATGGTGGCGCTTGAGTATTAAGGGAGATATGGGGCTTCAAAGGTTTGCCCAAAATGCCATTTTTCAGCCATTATAAGACTACGTATTTTGATGAAAGTGTACGTTATCGATTTTATTGTTTTTTCTCATGGATTCTAATGCCCTGAATTTACTGATGGTGAAAAAACTGGTGAATTAGGAGTTTTAGGTGATTTTCGAGGCTCTATAACCCCCCTGAGAGAGGGCAAAAATGGCAAATTGTGTGTAAAAATAAAGTGCCAAACTATTATGTTTTTCTGATAGAGTTCGATGAGGAGTATCACATAGTAAAAGATGGATGGTGGCGCTTGAGTATTAAGGGAGATATGGGGCTTCAAAGGTTTGCCCAAAATGCCATTTTTCAGCCATTATAAGACTACGTATTTTGATGAAAGTGTACGTTATCGATTTTATTGTTTTTTCTCATGGATTCTAATGCCCTGAATTTACTGATGGTGAAAAACCTGGTGAATTAGGAGTTTTAGGTGATTTTCGAGGCTCTATAACCCCCCTGAGAGAGGGCAAAAATGGCAAATTGTGTGTAAAAATAAAGTGCCAAACTATTATGTTTTTCTGATAGAGTTCGATGAGGAGTATCACATAGTAAAAGATGGATGGTGGCGCTTGAGTATTAAGGGAGATATGGGGCTTCAAAGGTTTGCCCAAAATGCCATTTTTCAGCCATTATAAGACTACGTATTTTGATGAAAGTGTACGTTATCGATTTTATTGTTTTTTCTCATGGATTCTAATGCCCTGAATTTACTGATGGTGAAAAACTGGTGAATTAGGAGTTTTAGGTGATTTTCGAGGCTCTATAACCCCCCTGAGAGAGGGCAAAAATGGCAAATTGTGTGTAAAATTAAAGTGCCAAACTATTATGTTTTTCTGATAGAGTTCGATGAGGAGTATCACATAGTAAAAGATGGATGGTGGCGCTTGAGTATTAAGGGAGATATGGGGCTTCAAAGGTTTGCCCAAAATGCCATTTTTCAGCCATTATAAGACTACGTATTTTGATGAAAGTGTACGTTATCGATTTTATTGTTTTTTCTCATGGATTCTAATGCCCTGAATTTACTGATGGTGAAAAAACTGGTGAATTAGGAGTTTTAGGTGATTTTCGAGGCTCTATAACCCCCCTGAGAGAGGGCAAAAATGGCAAATTGTGTGTAAAATTAAAGTGCCAAACTATTATGTTTTTCTGATAGAGTTCGATGAGGAGTATCACATAGTAAAAGATGGATGGTGGCGCTTGAGTATTAAGGGAGATATGGGGCTTCAAAGGTTTGCCCAAAATGCCATTTTTCAGCCATTATAAGACTACGTATTTTGATGAAAGTGTACGTTATCGATTTTATTGTTTTTTCTCATGGATTCTAATGCCCTGAATTTACTGATGGTGAAAAACTGGTGAATTAGGAGTTTTAGGTGATTTTCGAGGCTCTATAACCCCCTGAGAGAGGGCAAAAATGGCAAATTGTGTGTAAAAATAAAGTGCCAAACTATTATGTTTTTCTGATAGAGTTCGATGAGGAGTATCACATAGTAAAAGATGGATGGTGGCGCTTGAGTATTAAGGGAGATATGGGGCTTCAAAGGTTTGCCCAAAATGCCATTTTTCAGCCATTATAAGACTACGTATTTTGATGAAAGTGTACGTTATCGATTTTATTGTTTTTTCTCATGGATTCTAATGCCCTGAATTTACTGATGGTGAAAAAACTGGTGAATTAGGAGTTTTAGGTGATTTTCGAGGCTCTATAACCCCCTGAGAGAGGGCAAAAATGGCAAATTGTGTGTAAAAATAAAGTGCCAAACTATTATGTTTTTCTGATAGAGTTCGATGAGGAGTATCACATAGTAAAAGATGGATGGTGGCGCTTGAGTATTAAGGGAGATATGGGGCTTCAAAGGTTTGCCCAAAATGCCATTTTTCAGCCATTATAAGACTACGTATTTTGATGAAAGTGTACGTTATCGATTTTATTGTTTTTTCTCATGGATTCTAATGCCCTGAATTTACTGATGGTGAAAAAACTGGTGAATTAGGAGTTTTAGGTGATTTTCGAGGCTCTATAACCCCCTGAGAGAGGGCAAAAATGGCAAATTGTGTGTAAAAATAAAGTGCCAAACTATTATGTTTTTCTGATAGAGTTCGATGAGGAGTATCACATAGTAAAAGATGGATGGTGGCGCTTGAGTATTAAGGGAGATATGGGGCTTCAAAGGTTTGCCCAAAATGCCATTTTTCAGCCATTATAAGACTACGTATTTTGATGAATGTGTACGTTATCGATTTTATTGTTTTTTCTCATGGATTCTAATGCCCTGAATTTACTGATGGTGAAAAAACTGGTGAATTAGGAGTTTTAGGTGATTTTCGAGGCTCTATAACCCCCCTGAGAGAGGGCAAAAATGGCAAATTGGTGTAAAAATAAAGTGCCAAACTATTATGTTTTTCTGATAGAGTTCGATGAGGAGTATCACATAGTAAAAGATGGATGGTGGCGCTTGAGTATTAAGGGAGATATGGGGCTTCAAAGCCCAAAATGCCATTTTTCAGCCATTATAAGACTACGTATTTTGATGAAAGTGTACGTTATCGATTTTATTGTTTTTTCTCATGGATTCTAATGCCCTGAATTTACTGATGGTGAAAAAACTGGTGAATTAGGAGTTTTAGGTGATTTTCGAGGCTCTATAACCCCCTGAGAGAGGGCAAAAATGGCAAATTGTGTGTAAAAATAAAGTGCCAAACTATTATGTTTTTCTGATAGAGTTCGATGAGGAGTATCACATAGTAAAAGATGGATGGTGGCGCTTGAGTATTAAGGGAGATATGGGGCTTCAAAGGTTTGCCCAAAATGCCATTTTTCAGCCATTATAAGACTACGTATTTTGATGAAAGTGTACGTTATCGATTTTATTGTTTTTTCTCATGGATTCTAATGCCCTGAATTTACTGATGGTGAAAAACTGGTGAATTAGGAGTTTTAGGTGATTTTCGAGGCTCTATAACCCCCCTGAGAGAGGGCAAAAATGGCAAATTGTGTGTAAAAATAAAGTGCCAAACTATTATGTTTTTCTGATAGAGTTCGATGAGGAGTATCACATAGTAAAAGATGGATGGTGGCGCTTGAGTATTAAGGGAGATATGGGGCTTCAAAGGTTTGCCCAAAATGCCATTTTTCAGCCATTATAAGACTACGTATTTTGATGAAAGTGTACGTTATCGATTTTATTGTTTTTTCTCATGGATTCTAATGCCCTGAATTTACTGATGGTGAAAAAACTGGTGAATTAGGAGTTTTAGGTGATTTTCGAGGCTCTATAACCCCCCTGAGAGAGGGCAAAAATGGCAAATTGTGTGTAAAAATAAAGTGCCAAACTATTATGTTTTTCTGATAGAGTTCGATGAGGAGTATCACATAGTAAAAGATGGATGGTGGCGCTTGAGTATTAAGGGAGATATGGGGCTTCAAAGGTTTGCCCAAAATGCCATTTTTCAGCCATTATAAGACTACGTATTTTGATGAAAGTGTACGTTATCGATTTTATTGTTTTTTCTCATGGATTCTAATGCCCTGAATTTACTGATGGTGAAAAACTGGTGAATTAGGAGTTTTAGGTGATTTTCGAGGCTCTATAACCCCCCTGAGAGAGGGCAAAAATGGCAAATTGGTGTAAAAATAAAGTGCCAAACTATTATGTTTTTCTGATAGAGTTCGATGAGGAGTATCACATAGTAAAAGATGGATGGTGGCGCTTGAGTATTAAGGGAGATATGGGGCTTCAAAGGTTTGCCCAAAATGCCATTTTTCAGCCATTATAAGACTACGTATTTTGATGAAAGTGTACGTTATCGATTTTATTGTTTTTTCTCATGGATTCTAATGCCCTGAATTTACTGATGGTGAAAAAACTGGTGAATTAGGAGTTTTAGGTGATTTTCGAGGCTCTATAACCCCCCTGAGAGAGGGCAAAAATGGCAAATTGTGTGTAAAAATAAAGTGCCAAACTATTATGTTTTTCTGATAGAGTTCGATGAGGAGTATCACATAGTAAAAGATGGATGGTGGCGCTTGAGTATTAAGGGAGATATGGGGCTTCAAAGGTTTGCCCAAAATGCCATTTTTCAGCCATTATAAGACTACGTATTTTGATGAAAGTGTACGTTATCGATTTTATTGTTTTTTCTCATGGATTCTAATGCCCTGAATTTACTGATGGTGAAAAAACTGGTGAATTAGGAGTTTTAGGTGATTTTCGAGGCTCTATAACCCCCCTGAGAGAGGGCAAAAATGGCAAATTGTGTGTAAAAATAAAGTGCCAAACTATTATGTTTTTCTGATAGAGTTCGATGAGGAGTATCACATAGTAAAAGATGGATGGTGGCGCTTGAGTATTAAGGGAGATATGGGGCTTCAAAGGTTTGCCCAAAATGCCATTTTTCAGCCATTATAAGACTACGTATTTTGATGAAAGTGTACGTTATCGATTTTATTGTTTTTTCTCATGGATTCTAATGCCCTGAATTTACTGATGGTGAAAAACTGGTGAATTAGGAGTTTTAGGTGATTTTCGAGGCTCTATAACCCCCTGAGAGAGGGCAAAAATGGCAAATTGTGTGTAAAAATAAAGTGCCAAACTATTATGTTTTTCTGATAGAGTTCGATGAGGAGTATCACATAGTAAAAGATGGATGGTGGCGCTTGAGTATTAAGGGAGATATGGGGCTTCAAAGGTTTGCCCAAAATGCCATTTTTCAGCCATTATAAGACTACGTATTTTGATGAAAGTGTACGTTATCGATTTTATTGTTTTTTCTCATGGATTCTAATGCCCTGAATTTACTGATGGTGAAAAACTGGTGAATTAGGAGTTTTAGGTGATTTTCGAGGCTCTATAACCCCCCTGAGAGAGGGCAAAAATGGCAAATTGTGTGTAAAAATAAAGTGCCAAACTATTATGTTTTTCTGATAGAGTTCGATGAGGAGTATCACATAGTAAAAGATGGATGGTGGCGCTTGAGTATTAAGGGAGATATGGGGCTTCAAAGGTTTGCCCAAAATGCCATTTTTCAGCCATTATAAGACTACGTATTTTGATGAAAGTGTACGTTATCGATTTTATTGTTTTTTCTCATGGATTCTAATGCCCTGAATTTACTGATGGTGAAAAAACTGGTGAATTAGGAGTTTTAGGTGATTTTCGAGGCTCTATAACCCCCTGAGAGAGGGCAAAAATGGCAAATTGTGTGTAAAAATAAAGTGCCAAACTATTATGTTTTTCTGATAGAGTTCGATGAGGAGTATCACATAGTAAAAGATGGATGGTGGCGCTTGAGTATTAAGGGAGATATGGGGCTTCAAAGGTTTGCCCAAAATGCCATTTTTCAGCCATTATAAGACTACGTATTTTGATGAAAGTGTACGTTATCGATTTTATTGTTTTTTCTCATGGATTCTAATGCCCTGAATTTACTGATGGTGAAAA
>JALAJA010001970.1:0-15334 GCA_023376005.1 Doryteuthis pealeii | reverse complement strand
AAAGAGAGAGAATGGAAACGTTCCCACGGGAATCGAACCGGGCCGCCTGGGTGAAAGCCAGGAATCCTAACCACTAGACCATATGGGAGAACGTGATTACGAAACGCAAGTTCGACTCCAAGATCATTAATAATTTTGCTCAGTTCGATAAAATGTGTCTCCATAACGAACTTGTGGTTTTGTGCTGAGGCTTTAACTGATTAATATAAACAGGCTGAAGATGCAAAATAAATGAAACGTTCCCACACCGGGAATCGAACCCGGGCCGCCTGGGTGAGAGCCAGGAATCCTAACCACTAGACCATATGGGAGAACGTGATTACGAAACGCAAGTTCGACTCCAAGATCATTAATAATTTTGCTCAGTTCGATAAAATGTGTCTCCATAACGAACTTGTGGTTTTGTGCTGAGTTCTTCATTGACGGATTAATATAAACATGCTCAAGCTGCCAAAATATAATGAAACGTTCCCACACCGGGAATCGAACCCGGGCCGCCTGGGTGAAAGCCAGGAATCCTAACCACTAGACCATATGGGAGAACGTGATTACGAAACGCAAGTTCGACTCCAAGATCATTAATAATTTTGCTCAGTTCGATAAAATGTGTCTCCATAACGAACTTGTGGTTTTGTGCTGAGGCTTTTACTGATTAATATAAACAGGCTGCAAAATAAAATGAAACGTTCCCACACCGGGAATCGAACCCGGGCCGCCTGGGTGAGAGCCAGGAATCCTAACCACTAGACCATATGGGAGAACGTGATTACGAAACGCAAGTTCGACTCCAAGATCATTAATAATTTTGCTCAGTTCGATAAAATGTGTCTCCATAACGAACTTGTGGTTTTGTGCTGAGTTCTTCATTGACGGATTAATATAAACATGCTCAAGCTGCCAAAATATAATGAAACGTTCCCACACCGGGAATCGAACCCGGGCCGCCTGGGTGAAAGCCAGGAATCCTAACCACTAGACCATATGGGAGAACGTGATTACGAAACGCAAGTTCGACTCCAAGATCATTAATAATTTTGCTCAGTTCGATAAAATGTGTCTCCATAACGAACTTGTGGTTTTGTGCTGAGTTCTTCATTGACGGATTAATATAAACATGCTCAAGCTGCAAAATATAATGAAACGTTCCCACACCGGGAATCGAACCCGGGCCGCCTGGGTGAAAGCCAGGAATCCTAACCACTAGACCATATGGGAGAACGTGATTACGAAACGCAAGTTCGACTCCAAGATCATTAATAATTTTGCTCAGTTCGATAAAATGTGTCTCCATAACGAACTTGTGGTTTTGTGCTGAGTTCTTCATTGACGGATTAATATAAACATGCTCAAGCTGCCAAAATATGAAACGTTCCCACACCGGGAATCGAACCCGGGCCGCCTGGGTGAAAGCCAGGAATCCTAACCACTAGACCATATGGGAGAACGTGATTACGAAACGCAAGTTCGACTCCAAGATCATTAATAATTTTGCTCAGTTCGATAAAATGTGTCTCCATAACGAACTTGTGGTTTTGTGCTGAGTTTTCATTGACGGATTAATATAAACAGCTCAAGCTGCCAAAATATAATGAAACGTTCCCACACCGGGAATCGAACCCGGGCCGCCTGGGTGAAAGCCAGGAATCCTAACCACTAGACCATATGGGAGAACGTGATTACGAAACGCAAGTTCGACTCCAAGATCATTAATAATTTTGCTCAGTTCGATAAAATGTGTCTCCATAACGAACTTGTGGTTTTGTGCTGAGTTCTTCATTGACGGATTAATATAAACATGCTCAAGCTGCAAAATATAATGAAACGTTCCCACACCGGGAATCGAACCCGGGCCGCCTGGGTGAAAGCCAGGAATCCTAACCACTAGACCATATGGGAGAACGTGATTACGAAACGCAAGTTCGACTCCAAGATCATTAATAATTTTGCTCAGTTCGATAAAATGTGTCTCCATAACGAACTTGTGGTTTTGTGCTGAGTTCTTCATTGACGGATTAATATAAACAGCTCAAGCTGCAAAATATAATGAAACGTTCCCACACCGGGAATCGAACCCGGGCCGCCTGGGTGAAGCCAGGAATCCTAACCACTAGACCATATGGGAGAACGTGATTACGAAACGCAAGTTCGACTCCAAGATCATTAATAATTTTGCTCAGTTCGATAAAATGTGTCTCCATAACGAACTTGTGGTTTTGTGCTGAGTTTTATTGACGGATTAATATAAACAGCTGAAGATGCAAAATAAATGAAACGTTCCCACACCGGGAATCGAACCCGGGCCGCCTGGGTGAGAGCCAGGAATCCTAACCACTAGACCATATGGGAGAACGTGATTACGAAACGCAAGTTCGACTCCAAGATCATTAATAATTTTGCTCAGTTCGATAAAATGTGTCTCCATAACGAACTTGTGGTTTTGTGCTGAGTTCTTCATTGACGGATTAATATAAACATGCTCAAGCTGCCAAAATATAATGAAACGTTCCCACACCGGGAATCGAACCCGGGCCGCCTGGGTGAAAGCCAGGAATCCTAACCACTAGACCATATGGGAGAACGTGATTACGAAACGCAAGTTCGACTCCAAGATCATTAATAATTTTGCTCAGTTCGATAAAATGTGTCTCCATAACGAACTTGTGGTTTTGTGCTGAGTTCTTTTGACGGATTAATATAAACAGCTCAAGATGCAAAATAAATGAAACGTTCCCACACCGGGAATCGAACCCGGGCCGCCTGGGTGAAAGCCAGGAATCCTAACCACTAGACCATATGGGAGAACGTGATTACGAAACGCAAGTTCGACTCCAAGATCATTAATAATTTTGCTCAGTTCGATAAAATGTGTCTCCATAACGAACTTGTGGTTTTGTGCTGAGTTCTTCATTGACGGATTAATATAAACATGCTCAAGCTGCAAAATATAATGAAACGTTCCCACACCGGGAATCGAACCCGGGCCGCCTGGGTGAAAGCCAGGAATCCTAACCACTAGACCATATGGGAGAACGTGATTACGAAACGCAAGTTCGACTCCAAGATCATTAATAATTTTGCTCAGTTCGATAAAATGTGTCTCCATAACGAACTTGTGGTTTTGTGCTGAGGCTTTTGACGATTAATATAAACAGGCTGAAGATGCAAAATAAATGAAACGTTCCCACACCGGGAATCGAACCCGGGCCGCCTGGGTGAGAGCCAGGAATCCTAACCACTAGACCATATGGGAGAACGTGATTACGAAACGCAAGTTCGACTCCAAGATCATTAATAATTTTGCTCAGTTCGATAAAATGTGTCTCCATAACGAACTTGTGGTTTTGTGCTGAGTTCTTCATTGACGGATTAATATAAACATGCTCAAGCTGCAAAATATAATGAAACGTTCCCACACCGGGAATCGAACCCGGGCCGCCTGGGTGAAAGCCAGGAATCCTAACCACTAGACCATATGGGAGAACGTGATTACGAAACGCAAGTTCGACTCCAAGATCATTAATAATTTTGCTCAGTTCGATAAAATGTGTCTCCATAACGAACTTGTGGTTTTGTGCTGAGTTCTTCATTGACGGATTAATATAAACATGCTCAAGCTGCAAAATATAATGAAACGTTCCCACACCGGGAATCGAACCCGGGCCGCCTGGGTGAAAGCCAGGAATCCTAACCACTAGACCATATGGGAGAACGTGATTACGAAACGCAAGTTCGACTCCAAGATCATTAATAATTTTGCTCAGTTCGATAAAATGTGTCTCCATAACGAACTTGTGGTTTTGTGCTGAGTTCTTCATTGACGGATTAATATAAACATGCTCAAGCTGCAAAATAAATGAAACGTTCCCACACCGGGAATCGAACCCGGGCCGCCTGGGTGAAGCCAGGAATCCTAACCACTAGACCATATGGGAGAACGTGATTACGAAACGCAAGTTCGACTCCAAGATCATTAATAATTTTGCTCAGTTCGATAAAATGTGTCTCCATAACGAACTTGTGGTTTTGTGCTGAGGCTTCATTGACGATTAATATAAACAGCTGAAGATGCAAAATATAATGAAACGTTCCCACACCGGGAATCGAACCCGGGCCGCCTGGGTGAAAGCCAGGAATCCTAACCACTAGACCATATGGGAGAACGTGATTACGAAACGCAAGTTCGACTCCAAGATCATTAATAATTTTGCTCAGTTCGATAAAATGTGTCTCCATAACGAACTTGTGGTTTTGTGCTGAGTTCTTCATTGACGGATTAATATAAACATGCTCAAGCTGCAAAATATAAATGAAACGTTCCCACACCGGGAATCGAACCCGGGCCGCCTGGGTGAAGCCAGGAATCCTAACCACTAGACCATATGGGAGAACGTGATTACGAAACGCAAGTTCGACTCCAAGATCATTAATAATTTTGCTCAGTTCGATAAAATGTGTCTCCATAACGAACTTGTGGTTTTGTGCTGAGTTCTTCATTGACGGATTAATATAAACATGCTCAAGCTGCCAAAATATAATGAAACGTTCCCACACCGGGAATCGAACCCGGGCCGCCTGGGTGAAAGCCAGGAATCCTAACCACTAGACCATATGGGAGAACGTGATTACGAAACGCAAGTTCGACTCCAAGATCATTAATAATTTTGCTCAGTTCGATAAAATGTGTCTCCATAACGAACTTGTGGTTTTGTGCTGAGTTTTTACGGATTAATATAAACAGGCTGAAGATGCAAAATAAATGAAACGTTCCACACCGGGAATCGAACCCGGGCCGCCTGGGTGAGAGCCAGGAATCCTAACCACTAGACCATATGGGAGAACGTGATTACGAAACGCAAGTTCGACTCCAAGATCATTAATAATTTTGCTCAGTTCGATAAAATGTGTCTCCATAACGAACTTGTGGTTTTGTGCTGAGTTCTTCATTGACGGATTAATATAAACATGCTCAAGCTGCCAAAATATAATGAAACGTTCCCACACCGGGAATCGAACCCGGGCCGCCTGGGTGAAAGCCAGGAATCCTAACCACTAGACCATATGGGAGAACGTGATTACGAAACGCAAGTTCGACTCCAAGATCATTAATAATTTTGCTCAGTTCGATAAAATGTGTCTCCATAACGAACTTGTGGTTTTGTGCTGAGGCTTCACTGATTAATATAAACAGGCTGAAGATGCAAAATAAATGAAACGTTCCCACACCGGGAATCGAACCCGGGCCGCCTGGGTGAAGCCAGGAATCCTAACCACTAGACCATATGGGAGAACGTGATTACGAAACGCAAGTTCGACTCCAAGATCATTAATAATTTTGCTCAGTTCGATAAAATGTGTCTCCATAACGAACTTGTGGTTTTGTGCTGAGTTCTTCATTGACGGATTAATATAAACATGCTCAAGCTGCCAAAATATAATGAAACGTTCCCACACCGGGAATCGAACCCGGGCCGCCTGGGTGAAAGCCAGGAATCCTAACCACTAGACCATATGGGAGAACGTGATTACGAAACGCAAGTTCGACTCCAAGATCATTAATAATTTTGCTCAGTTCGATAAAATGTGTCTCCATAACGAACTTGTGGTTTTGTGCTGAGTTTTCATTGACGGATTAATATAAACATGCTCAAGCTGCCAAAATATGAAACGTTCCCACACCGGGAATCGAACCCGGGCCGCCTGGGTGAAAGCCAGGAATCCTAACCACTAGACCATATGGGAGAACGTGATTACGAAACGCAAGTTCGACTCCAAGATCATTAATAATTTTGCTCAGTTCGATAAAATGTGTCTCCATAACGAACTTGTGGTTTTGTGCTGAGTTCTTCATTGACGGATTAATATAAACAGCTGAAGATGCAAAATAAATGAAACGTTCCCACACCGGGAATCGAACCCGGGCCTGGGTGAAAGCCAGGAATCCTAACCACTAGACCATATGGGAGAACGTGATTACGAAACGCAAGTTCGACTCCAAGATCATTAATAATTTTGCTCAGTTCGATAAAATGTGTCTCCATAACGAACTTGTGGTTTTGTGCTGAGTTCTTCATTGACGGATTAATATAAACATGCTCAAGCTGCAAAATATAATGAAACGTTCCCACACCGGGAATCGAACCCGGGCCGCCTGGGTGAAGCCAGGAATCCTAACCACTAGACCATATGGGAGAACGTGATTACGAAACGCAAGTTCGACTCCAAGATCATTAATAATTTTGCTCAGTTCGATAAAATGTGTCTCCATAACGAACTTGTGGTTTTGTGCTGAGTTCTTCATTGACGGATTAATATAAACATGCTCAAGCTGCCAAAATATAATGAAACGTTCCCACACCGGGAATCGAACCCGGGCCGCCTGGGTGAAAGCCAGGAATCCTAACCACTAGACCATATGGGAGAACGTGATTACGAAACGCAAGTTCGACTCCAAGATCATTAATAATTTTGCTCAGTTCGATAAAATGTGTCTCCATAACGAACTTGTGGTTTTGTGCTGAGTTCTTCATTGACGGATTAATATAAACAGCTCAAGCTGCAAAATATAATGAAACGTTCCCACACCGGGAATCGAACCCGGGCCGCCTGGGTGAAGCCAGGAATCCTAACCACTAGACCATATGGGAGAACGTGATTACGAAACGCAAGTTCGACTCCAAGATCATTAATAATTTTGCTCAGTTCGATAAAATGTGTCTCCATAACGAACTTGTGGTTTTGTGCTGAGTTCTTCATTGACGGATTAATATAAACAGCTCAAGCTGCAAAATATAATGAAACGTTCCCACACCGGGAATCGAACCCGGGCCGCCTGGGTGAAGCCAGGAATCCTAACCACTAGACCATATGGGAGAACGTGATTACGAAACGCAAGTTCGACTCCAAGATCATTAATAATTTTGCTCAGTTCGATAAAATGTGTCTCCATAACGAACTTGTGGTTTTGTGCTGAGTTCTTCATTGACGGATTAATATAAACATGCTCAAGCTGCCAAAATATAATGAAACGTTCCCACACCGGGAATCGAACCCGGGCCGCCTGGGTGAAAGCCAGGAATCCTAACCACTAGACCATATGGGAGAACGTGATTACGAAACGCAAGTTCGACTCCAAGATCATTAATAATTTTGCTCAGTTCGATAAAATGTGTCTCCATAACGAACTTGTGGTTTTGTGCTGAGTTCTTTACGGATTAATATAAACAGCTCAAGCTGCCAAAATAAATGAAACGTTCCCACACCGGGAATCGAACCCGGGCCGCCTGGGTGAAAGCCAGGAATCCTAACCACTAGACCATATGGGAGAACGTGATTACGAAACGCAAGTTCGACTCCAAGATCATTAATAATTTTGCTCAGTTCGATAAAATGTGTCTCCATAACGAACTTGTGGTTTTGTGCTGAGTTCTTCATTGACGGATTAATATAAACATGCTCAAGCTGCAAAATATAATGAAACGTTCCCACACCGGGAATCGAACCCGGGCCGCCTGGGTGAAGCCAGGAATCCTAACCACTAGACCATATGGGAGAACGTGATTACGAAACGCAAGTTCGACTCCAAGATCATTAATAATTTTGCTCAGTTCGATAAAATGTGTCTCCATAACGAACTTGTGGTTTTGTGCTGAGTTCTTCATTGACGGATTAATATAAACATGCTCAAGCTGCAAAATATAATGAAACGTTCCCACACCGGGAATCGAACCCGGGCCGCCTGGGTGAAAGCCAGGAATCCTAACCACTAGACCATATGGGAGAACGTGATTACGAAACGCAAGTTCGACTCCAAGATCATTAATAATTTTGCTCAGTTCGATAAAATGTGTCTCCATAACGAACTTGTGGTTTTGTGCTGAGTTCTTCATTGACGGATTAATATAAACATGCTCAAGCTGCCAAAATATAATGAAACGTTCCCACACCGGGAATCGAACCCGGGCCGCCTGGGTGAAAGCCAGGAATCCTAACCACTAGACCATATGGGAGAACGTGATTACGAAACGCAAGTTCGACTCCAAGATCATTAATAATTTTGCTCAGTTCGATAAAATGTGTCTCCATAACGAACTTGTGGTTTTGTGCTGAGTTCTTCATTGACGGATTAATATAAACATGCTCAAGCTGCAAAATATAATGAAACGTTCCCACACCGGGAATCGAACCCGGGCCGCCTGGGTGAAAGCCAGGAATCCTAACCACTAGACCATATGGGAGAACGTGATTACGAAACGCAAGTTCGACTCCAAGATCATTAATAATTTTGCTCAGTTCGATAAAATGTGTCTCCATAACGAACTTGTGGTTTTGTGCTGAGTTTTTCATTGACGGATTAATATAAACAGCTGAAGATGCAAAAATAAATGAAACGTTCCCACACCGGGAATCGAACCCGGGCCGCCTGGGTGAAAGCCAGGAATCCTAACCACTAGACCATATGGGAGAACGTGATTACGAAACGCAAGTTCGACTCCAAGATCATTAATAATTTTGCTCAGTTCGATAAAATGTGTCTCCATAACGAACTTGTGGTTTTGTGCTGAGTTCTTCATTGACGGATTAATATAAACATGCTCAAGCTGCAAAATATAATGAAACGTTCCCACACCGGGAATCGAACCCGGGCCGCCTGGGTGAAAGCCAGGAATCCTAACCACTAGACCATATGGGAGAACGTGATTACGAAACGCAAGTTCGACTCCAAGATCATTAATAATTTTGCTCAGTTCGATAAAATGTGTCTCCATAACGAACTTGTGGTTTTGTGCTGAGGCTTCAACGATTAATATAAACAGGCTGAAGATGCAAAATAAAATGAAACGTTCCCACACCGGGAATCGAACCCGGGCCGCCTGGGTGAGAGCCAGGAATCCTAACCACTAGACCATATGGGAGAACGTGATTACGAAACGCAAGTTCGACTCCAAGATCATTAATAATTTTGCTCAGTTCGATAAAATGTGTCTCCATAACGAACTTGTGGTTTTGTGCTGAGTTCTTCATTGACGGATTAATATAAACATGCTCAAGCTGCCAAAATATAATGAAACGTTCCCACACCGGGAATCGAACCCGGGCCGCCTGGGTGAAAGCCAGGAATCCTAACCACTAGACCATATGGGAGAACGTGATTACGAAACGCAAGTTCGACTCCAAGATCATTAATAATTTTGCTCAGTTCGATAAAATGTGTCTCCATAACGAACTTGTGGTTTTGTGCTGAGGCCTTTAAACACTGATTAATATAAACAGGCTGAAGATGCAAAATAAAATGAAACGTTCCCACACCGGGAATCGAACCCGGGCCGCCTGGGTGAGAGCCAGGAATCCTAACCACTAGACCATATGGGAGAACGTGATTACGAAACGCAAGTTCGACTCCAAGATCATTAATAATTTTGCTCAGTTCGATAAAATGTGTCTCCATAACGAACTTGTGGTTTTGTGCTGAGTTCTTCATTGACGGATTAATATAAACATGCTCAAGCTGCCAAAATATAATGAAACGTTCCCACACCGGGAATCGAACCCGGGCCGCCTGGGTGAAAGCCAGGAATCCTAACCACTAGACCATATGGGAGAACGTGATTACGAAACGCAAGTTCGACTCCAAGATCATTAATAATTTTGCTCAGTTCGATAAAATGTGTCTCCATAACGAACTTGTGGTTTTGTGCTGAGGCCTTTAAACACTGATTAATATAAACAGGCTGAAGATGCAAAATAAAATGAAACGTTCCCACACCGGGAATCGAACCCGGGCCGCCTGGGTGAGAGCCAGGAATCCTAACCACTAGACCATATGGGAGAACGTGATTACGAAACGCAAGTTCGACTCCAAGATCATTAATAATTTTGCTCAGTTCGATAAAATGTGTCTCCATAACGAACTTGTGGTTTTGTGCTGAGTTCTTCATTGACGGATTAATATAAACATGCTCAAGCTGCCAAAATATAATGAAACGTTCCCACACCGGGAATCGAACCCGGGCCGCCTGGGTGAAAGCCAGGAATCCTAACCACTAGACCATATGGGAGAACGTGATTACGAAACGCAAGTTCGACTCCAAGATCATTAATAATTTTGCTCAGTTCGATAAAATGTGTCTCCATAACGAACTTGTGGTTTTGTGCTGAGGCTTCATTGACGATTAATATAAACAGGCTGAAGATGCAAAATAAAATGAAACGTTCCCACACCGGGAATCGAACCCGGGCCGCCTGGGTGAGAGCCAGGAATCCTAACCACTAGACCATATGGGAGAACGTGATTACGAAACGCAAGTTCGACTCCAAGATCATTAATAATTTTGCTCAGTTCGATAAAATGTGTCTCCATAACGAACTTGTGGTTTTGTGCTGAGTTCTTCATTGACGGATTAATATAAACATGCTGCTGCCAAAAATATAATGAAACGTTCCCACACCGGGAATCGAACCCGGGCCGCCTGGGTGAAAGCCAGGAATCCTAACCACTAGACCATATGGGAGAACGTGATTACGAAACGCAAGTTCGACTCCAAGATCATTAATAATTTTGCTCAGTTCGATAAAATGTGTCTCCATAACGAACTTGTGGTTTTGTGCTGAGGCCTTCATTGACGGATTAATATAAACAGGCTGAAGATGCAAAATAAAATGAAACGTTCCCACACCGGGAATCGAACCCGGGCCGCCTGGGTGAGAGCCAGGAATCCTAACCACTAGACCATATGGGAGAACGTGATTACGAAACGCAAGTTCGACTCCAAGATCATTAATAATTTTGCTCAGTTCGATAAAATGTGTCTCCATAACGAACTTGTGGTTTTGTGCTGAGTTCTTCATTGACGGATTAATATAAACATGCTCAAGCTGCAAAATATAATGAAACGTTCCCACACCGGGAATCGAACCCGGGCCGCCTGGGTGAAAGCCAGGAATCCTAACCACTAGACCATATGGGAGAACGTGATTACGAAACGCAAGTTCGACTCCAAGATCATTAATAATTTTGCTCAGTTCGATAAAATGTGTCTCCATAACGAACTTGTGGTTTTGTGCTGAGGCCTTTAACGATTAATATAAACAGGCTGAAGATGCAAAATAAATGAAACGTTCCCACACCGGGAATCGAACCCGGGCCGCCTGGGTGAGAGCCAGGAATCCTAACCACTAGACCATATGGGAGAACGTGATTACGAAACGCAAGTTCGACTCCAAGATCATTAATAATTTTGCTCAGTTCGATAAAATGTGTCTCCATAACGAACTTGTGGTTTTGTGCTGAGTTCTTCATTGACGGATTAATATAAACAGCTCAAGCTGCAAAATATAATGAAACGTTCCCACACCGGGAATCGAACCCGGGCCGCCTGGGTGAAAGCCAGGAATCCTAACCACTAGACCATATGGGAGAACGTGATTACGAAACGCAAGTTCGACTCCAAGATCATTAATAATTTTGCTCAGTTCGATAAAATGTGTCTCCATAACGAACTTGTGGTTTTGTGCTGAGGCTTCATTGACGGATTAATATAAACAGGCTGAAGATGCAAAATAAATGAAACGTTCCCACACCGGGAATCGAACCCGGGCCGCCTGGGTGAAGCCAGGAATCCTAACCACTAGACCATATGGGAGAACGTGATTACGAAACGCAAGTTCGACTCCAAGATCATTAATAATTTTGCTCAGTTCGATAAAATGTGTCTCCATAACGAACTTGTGGTTTTGTGCTGAGTTCTTCATTGACGATTAATATAAACATGCTGAAAATAAATGAAACGTTCCCACACCGGGAATCGAACCCGGGCCGCCTGGGTGAAAGCCAGGAATCCTAACCACTAGACCATATGGGAGAACGTGATTACGAAACGCAAGTTCGACTCCAAGATCATTAATAATTTTGCTCAGTTCGATAAAATGTGTCTCCATAACGAACTTGTGGTTTTGTGCTGAGTTCTTCATTGACGGATTAATATAAACAGCTCAAGCTGCAAAATATAATGAAACGTTCCCACACCGGGAATCGAACCCGGGCCGCCTGGGTGAAAGCCAGGAATCCTAACCACTAGACCATATGGGAGAACGTGATTACGAAACGCAAGTTCGACTCCAAGATCATTAATAATTTTGCTCAGTTCGATAAAATGTGTCTCCATAACGAACTTGTGGTTTTGTGCTGAGTTCTTCATTGACGGATTAATATAAACATGCTCAAGCTGCAAAATATAATGAAACGTTCCCACACCGGGAATCGAACCCGGGCCGCCTGGGTGAAAGCCAGGAATCCTAACCACTAGACCATATGGGAGAACGTGATTACGAAACGCAAGTTCGACTCCAAGATCATTAATAATTTTGCTCAGTTCGATAAAATGTGTCTCCATAACGAACTTGTGGTTTTGTGCTGAGGCCTTTAAACACTGATTAATATAAACAGGCTGAAGATGCAAAAATAAAATGAAACGTTCCCACACCGGGAATCGAACCCGGGCCGCCTGGGTGAAGCCAGGAATCCTAACCACTAGACCATATGGGAGAACGTGATTACGAAACGCAAGTTCGACTCCAAGATCATTAATAATTTTGCTCAGTTCGATAAAATGTGTCTCCATAACGAACTTGTGGTTTTGTGCTGAGGCCTTTAAACACTGATTAATATAAACAGGCTGAAGATGCAAAATAAATGAAACGTTCCCACACCGGGAATCGAACCCGGGCCGCCTGGGTGAGAGCCAGGAATCCTAACCACTATGGGAGAACGTGATTACGAAACGCAAGTTCGACTCCAAGATCATTAATAATTTTGCTCAGTTCGATAAAATGTGTCTCCATAACGAACTTGTGGTTTTGTGCTGAGTTCTTCATTGACGGATTAATATAAACATGCTCAAGCTGCCAAAATATAATGAAACGTTCCCACACCGGGAATCGAACCCGGGCCGCCTGGGTGAAAGCCAGGAATCCTAACCACTAGACCATATGGGAGAACGTGATTACGAAACGCAAGTTCGACTCCAAGATCATTAATAATTTTGCTCAGTTCGATAAAATGTGTCTCCATAACGAACTTGTGGTTTTGTGCTGAGGCCTTTAAACACTGATTAATATAAACAGGCTGAAGATGCAAAATAAAATGAAACGTTCCCACACCGGGAATCGAACCCGGGCCGCCTGGGTGAGAGCCAGGAATCCTAACCACTAGACCATATGGGAGAACGTGATTACGAAACGCAAGTTCGACTCCAAGATCATTAATAATTTTGCTCAGTTCGATAAAATGTGTCTCCATAACGAACTTGTGGTTTTGTGCTGAGTTCTTCATTGACGGATTAATATAAACATGCTCAAGCTGCCAAAATAAATGAAACGTTCCCACACCGGGAATCGAACCCGGGCCGCCTGGGTGAAGCCAGGAATCCTAACCACTAGACCATATGGGAGAACGTGATTACGAAACGCAAGTTCGACTCCAAGATCATTAGTTAGGATTCCTGGCTCTCACCCAGGCGGCCCGGGTTCGATTGGTGTGGGAACGTTTCATTTTATTTATGCATCTTCAGCCTGTTTATATTAATCAGTGTTTAAAGGCCTCAGCACAAAACCACAAGTTTGTTATGGAGACACATTTTATCGAACTGAGCAAAATTGTTAATGATCTTGGAGTCGAACTTGCGTTTCATAATCACGTTCTCCCATATGGTCTAGTGGTTAGGATTCCTGGCTTTCACCCAGGCGGCCCGGGTTCGATTCCCGGTGTGGGAACGTTTCATTATTTTTGGCAGCTTGAGCATGTTTATATTAATCCGTCAATGAAGAACTCAACACAAAACCACGAGTTCGTTATGGAGACACATTTTATCGAACTGAGCAAAATTATTAATGATCTTGGAGTCGAACTTGCGTTTCGTCATCACGTTCTCCCATATGGTCTAGTGATTAGGATTCCTGGCTCTCACCCAGGCGGCCCGGGTTAGATTCCCGGTGTGGGAACGTTTCATTTTATTTATGCATCTTCAGCCTGTTTATATTAATCAGTGTTTAAAGGCCTCAGCACAAAACCATAAGTTCGTTATGGAGACACATTTTATCGAACTGAGCAAAATTATTAATGATCTTGGAGTCGAACTTGCGTTTCGTAATCACGTTCTCCCATATGGTCTAGTGGTTAGGATTCCTGGCTTTCACCAGGCGGCCCGGGTTCGATTCCCGGTGTGGGAACGTTTCATTATATTTTGGCAGCTTGAGCATGTTTATATTAATCCGTCAATGAAGAACTCAGCACAAAACCACAAGTTCGTTATGGAGACACATTTTATCGAACTGAGCAAAATTATTAATGATCTTGGAGTCGAACTTGCGTTTCGTAATCACGTTCTCCCATATGGTCTAGTGATTAGGATTCCTGGCTCTCACCCAGGCGGCCCGGGTTCGATTCCCGGTTGGGAACGTTTCATTTTATTTATGCATCTTCAGCCTGTTTATATTAATCAGTGTTTAAAGGCCTCAGCACAAAACCACAAGTTTGTTATGGAGACACATTTTATCGAACTGAGCAAAATTGTTAATGATCTTGGAGTCGAACTTGCGTTTCGTAATCACGTTCTCCCATATGGTCTAGTGGTTAGGATTCCTGGCTTTCACCCAGGCGGCCCGGGTTCGATTCCCGGTGTGGGAACGTTTCATTATATTTTGGCAGCTTGAGCATGTTTATATTAATCCGTCAATGAAGAACTCAGCACAAAACCACAAGTTCGTTATGGAGACACATTTTATCGAACTGAGCAAAATTATTAATGATCTTGGAGTCGAACTTGCGTTTCGTAATCACGTTCTCCCATATGGTCTAGTGGTTAGGATTCCTGGCTCTCACCCAGGCGGCCCGGGTTCGATTCCCGGTGTGGGAACGTTTCATTTTATTTATGCATCTTCAGCCTGTTTATATTAATCAGTGTTTAAAGGCCTCAGCACAAAACCACAAGTTTGTTATGGAGACACATTTTATCGAACTGAGCAAAATTATTAATCTTGGAGTCGAACTTGCGTTTCGTATCACGTTCTCCCATATGGTCTAGTGGTTAGGATTCCTGGCTTTCACCCAGGCGGCCCGGGTTCGATTCCCGGTGTGGAAGTTTTCATTATATTTGGCAGCTTGAGCATGTTTATATTAATCCGTCAATGAAGAACTCAGCACAAAACACAAGTTCGTTATGGAGACACATTTATCGAACTGAGCAAAATTATTAATGATCTTGAGTCGAAACTTGAGTTTTCGTAATCAAGTTCTCCCATAGGTCTAGTGGTTAGGATTTCTGGCGTTTCACCCGCGGCC
>JALAJA010001968.1:0-15958 GCA_023376005.1 Doryteuthis pealeii | reverse complement strand
GCCACAATATTAACCGTAGCCTCGTTGTCAGCAAAAAATAGCGTCCCTAGCAACCGTTAGTGCTGTCCTTAGCAACGGCCCCTAGAAACAGCTAAATTCAACAAAATCCATCTGAAATCTACTCCTTTGCTCCAATACTGTTCATAGAGAGTTTCCTGAGCCAATATGGCCTCCCTAGCAACCGTAAAGTGCGTCCTTAGCAGCCTACAACCCAATAAGCAAATAGCCACTTTCCGGTTCAAAAACCGTGTACCTAGCAACCATAGCCAGCATCCAGGGTGGCTTTCTCTGTATTATATAGCCACAATATTAACCGTAGCCTCGTTGTCAGCAAAAAATAGCGTCCCTAGCAACCGTTAGTGCTGTCCTTAGCAACGGCCCCTAGAAACAGCTAAATTCAACAAAATCCATCTGAAATCTACTCCTTTGCTCCAATACTGTTCATAGAGAGTTTCCTGAGCCAATATGGCCTCCCTAGCAACCGTAAAGTGCGTCCTTAGCAGCCTACAACCCAATAAGCAAATAGCCACTTTCCGGTTCAAAAACCGTGTACCTAGCAACCATAGCCAGCATCCTTAGCAACGTCCTTCTGTAAAAGCATTTTGGTAAATAGACTATCTCAAATACAGTCCTGGGCATTAATAGGGGCTTTCTCTGTATTATATAGCCACAATATTAACCGTAGCCTCGTTGTCAGCAAAAAATAGCGTCCCTAGCAACCGTTAGTGCTGTCCTTAGCAACGGCCCCTAGAAACAGCTAAATTCAACAAAATCCATCTGAAATCTACTCCTTTGCTCCAATACTGTTCATAGAGAGTTTCCTGAGCCAATATGGCCTCCCTAGCAACCGTAAAGTGCGTCCTTAGCAGCCTACAACCCAATAAGCAAATAGCCACTTTCCGGTTCAAAAACCGTGTACCTAGCAACCATAGCCAGCATCCTTAGCAACGTCCTTCTGTAAAAGCATTTTGGTAAATAGACTATCTCAAATACAGTCCTGGGCATTAATAGGGGCTTTCTCTGTATTATATAGCCACAATATTAACCGTAGCCTCGTTGTCAGCAAAAAATAGCGTCCCTAGCAACCGTTAGTGCTGTCCTTAGCAACGGCCCCTAGAAACAGCTAAATTCAACAAAATCCATCTGAAATCTACTCCTTTGCTCCAATACTGTTCATAGAGAGTTTCCTGAGCCAATATGGCCTCCCTAGCAACCGTAAAGTGCGTCCTTAGCAGCCTACAACCCAATAAGCAAATAGCCACTTTCCGGTTCAAAAACCGTGTACCTAGCAACCATAGCCAGCATCCTTAGCAACGTCCTTCTGTAAAAGCATTTTGGTAAATAGACTATCTCAAATACAGTCCTGGGCATTAATAGGGGCTTTCTCTGTATTATATAGCCACAATATTAACCGTAGCCTCGTTGTCAGCAAAAAATAGCGTCCCTAGCAACCGTTAGTGCTGTCCTTAGCAACGGCCCCTAGAAACAGCTAAATTCAACAAAATCCATCTGAAATCTACTCCTTTGCTCCAATACTGTTCATAGAGAGTTTCCTGAGCCAATATGGCCTCCCTAGCAACCGTAAAGTGCGTCCTTAGCAGCCTACAACCCAATAAGCAAATAGCCACTTTCCGGTTCAAAAACCGTGTACCTAGCAACCATAGCCAGCATCCTTAGCAACGTCCTTCTGTAAAAGCATTTTGGTAAATAGACTATCTCAAATACAGTCCTGGGCATTAATAGGGGCTTTCTCTGTATTATATAGCCACAATATTAACCGTAGCCTCGTTGTCAGCAAAAAATAGCGTCCCTAGCAACCGTTAGTGCTGTCCTTAGCAACGGCCCCTAGAAACAGCTAAATTCAACAAAATCCATCTGAAATCTACTCCTTTGCTCCAATACTGTTCATAGAGAGTTTCCTGAGCCAATATGGCCTCCCTAGCAACCGTAAAGTGCGTCCTTAGCAGCCTACAACCCAATAAGCAAATAGCCACTTTCCGGTTCAAAAACCGTGTACCTAGCAACCATAGCCAGCATCCTTAGCAACGTCCTTCTGTAAAAGCATTTTGGTAAATAGACTATCTCAAATACAGTCCTGGGCATTAATAGGGGCTTTCTCTGTATTATATAGCCACAATATTAACCGTAGCCTCGTTGTCAGCAAAAAATAGCGTCCCTAGCAACCGTTAGTGCTGTCCTTAGCAACGGCCCCTAGAAACAGCTAAATTCAACAAAATCCATCTGAAATCTACTCCTTTGCTCCAATACTGTTCATAGAGAGTTTCCTGAGCCAATATGGCCTCCCTAGCAACCGTAAAGTGCGTCCTTAGCAGCCTACAACCCAATAAGCAAATAGCCACTTTCCGGTTCAAAAACCGTGTACCTAGCAACCATAGCCAGCATCCTTAGCAACGTCCTTCTGTAAAAGCATTTTGGTAAATAGACTATCTCAAATACAGTCCTGGGCATTAATAGGGGCTTTCTCTGTATTATATAGCCACAATATTAACCGTAGCCTCGTTGTCAGCAAAAAATAGCGTCCCTAGCAACCGTTAGTGCTGTCCTTAGCAACGGCCCCTAGAAACAGCTAAATTCAACAAAATCCATCTGAAATCTACTCCTTTGCTCCAATACTGTTCATAGAGAGTTTCCTGAGCCAATATGGCCTCCCTAGCAACCGTAAAGTGCGTCCTTAGCAGCCTACAACCCAATAAGCAAATAGCCACTTTCCGGTTCAAAAACCGTGTACCTAGCAACCATAGCCAGCATCCTTAGCAACGTCCTTCTGTAAAAGCATTTTGGTAAATAGACTATCTCAAATACAGTCCTGGGCATTAATAGGGGCTTTCTCTGTATTATATAGCCACAATATTAACCGTAGCCTCGTTGTCAGCAAAAAATAGCGTCCCTAGCAACCGTTAGTGCTGTCCTTAGCAACGGCCCCTAGAAACAGCTAAATTCAACAAAATCCATCTGAAATCTACTCCTTTGCTCCAATACTGTTCATAGAGAGTTTCCTGAGCCAATATGGCCTCCCTAGCAACCGTAAAGTGCGTCCTTAGCAGCCTACAACCCAATAAGCAAATAGCCACTTTCCGGTTCAAAAACCGTGTACCTAGCAACCATAGCCAGCATCCTTAGCAACGTCCTTCTGTAAAAGCATTTTGGTAAATAGACTATCTCAAATACAGTCCTGGGCATTAATAGGGGCTTTCTCTGTATTATATAGCCACAATATTAACCGTAGCCTCGTTGTCAGCAAAAAATAGCGTCCCTAGCAACCGTTAGTGCTGTCCTTAGCAACGGCCCCTAGAAACAGCTAAATTCAACAAAATCCATCTGAAATCTACTCCTTTGCTCCAATACTGTTCATAGAGAGTTTCCTGAGCCAATATGGCCTCCCTAGCAACCGTAAAGTGCGTCCTTAGCAGCCTACAACCCAATAAGCAAATAGCCACTTTCCGGTTCAAAAACCGTGTACCTAGCAACCATAGCCAGCATCCTTAGCAACGTCCTTCTGTAAAAGCATTTTGGTAAATAGACTATCTCAAATACAGTCCTGGGCATTAATAGGGGCTTTCTCTGTATTATATAGCCACAATATTAACCGTAGCCTCGTTGTCAGCAAAAAATAGCGTCCCTAGCAACCGTTAGTGCTGTCCTTAGCAACGGCCCCTAGAAACAGCTAAATTCAACAAAATCCATCTGAAATCTACTCCTTTGCTCCAATACTGTTCATAGAGAGTTTCCTGAGCCAATATGGCCTCCCTAGCAACCGTAAAGTGCGTCCTTAGCAGCCTACAACCCAATAAGCAAATAGCCACTTTCCGGTTCAAAAACCGTGTACCTAGCAACCATAGCCAGCATCCTTAGCAACGTCCTTCTGTAAAAGCATTTTGGTAAATAGACTATCTCAAATACAGTCCTGGGCATTAATAGGGGCTTTCTCTGTATTATATAGCCACAATATTAACCGTAGCCTCGTTGTCAGCAAAAAATAGCGTCCCTAGCAACCGTTAGTGCTGTCCTTAGCAACGGCCCCTAGAAACAGCTAAATTCAACAAAATCCATCTGAAATCTACTCCTTTGCTCCAATACTGTTCATAGAGAGTTTCCTGAGCCAATATGGCCTCCCTAGCAACCGTAAAGTGCGTCCTTAGCAGCCTACAACCCAATAAGCAAATAGCCACTTTCCGGTTCAAAAACCGTGTACCTAGCAACCATAGCCAGCATCCTTAGCAACGTCCTTCTGTAAAAGCATTTTGGTAAATAGACTATCTCAAATACAGTCCTGGGCATTAATAGGGGCTTTCTCTGTATTATATAGCCACAATATTAACCGTAGCCTCGTTGTCAGCAAAAAATAGCGTCCCTAGCAACCGTTAGTGCTGTCCTTAGCAACGGCCCCTAGAAACAGCTAAATTCAACAAAATCCATCTGAAATCTACTCCTTTGCTCCAATACTGTTCATAGAGAGTTTCCTGAGCCAATATGGCCTCCCTAGCAACCGTAAAGTGCGTCCTTAGCAGCCTACAACCCAATAAGCAAATAGCCACTTTCCGGTTCAAAAACCGTGTACCTAGCAACCATAGCCAGCATCCTTAGCAACGTCCTTCTGTAAAAGCATTTTGGTAAATAGACTATCTCAAATACAGTCCTGGGCATTAATAGGGGCTTTCTCTGTATTATATAGCCACAATATTAACCGTAGCCTCGTTGTCAGCAAAAAATAGCGTCCCTAGCAACCGTTAGTGCTGTCCTTAGCAACGGCCCCTAGAAACAGCTAAATTCAACAAAATCCATCTGAAATCTACTCCTTTGCTCCAATACTGTTCATAGAGAGTTTCCTGAGCCAATATGGCCTCCCTAGCAACCGTAAAGTGCGTCCTTAGCAGCCTACAACCCAATAAGCAAATAGCCACTTTCCGGTTCAAAAACCGTGTACCTAGCAACCATAGCCAGCATCCTTAGCAACGTCCTTCTGTAAAAGCATTTTGGTAAATAGACTATCTCAAATACAGTCCTGGGCATTAATAGGGGCTTTCTCTGTATTATATAGCCACAATATTAACCGTAGCCTCGTTGTCAGCAAAAAATAGCGTCCCTAGCAACCGTTAGTGCTGTCCTTAGCAACGGCCCCTAGAAACAGCTAAATTCAACAAAATCCATCTGAAATCTACTCCTTTGCTCCAATACTGTTCATAGAGAGTTTCCTGAGCCAATATGGCCTCCCTAGCAACCGTAAAGTGCGTCCTTAGCAGCCTACAACCCAATAAGCAAATAGCCACTTTCCGGTTCAAAAACCGTGTACCTAGCAACCATAGCCAGCATCCTTAGCAACGTCCTTCTGTAAAAGCATTTTGGTAAATAGACTATCTCAAATACAGTCCTGGGCATTAATAGGGGCTTTCTCTGTATTATATAGCCACAATATTAACCGTAGCCTCGTTGTCAGCAAAAAATAGCGTCCCTAGCAACCGTTAGTGCTGTCCTTAGCAACGGCCCCTAGAAACAGCTAAATTCAACAAAATCCATCTGAAATCTACTCCTTTGCTCCAATACTGTTCATAGAGAGTTTCCTGAGCCAATATGGCCTCCCTAGCAACCGTAAAGTGCGTCCTTAGCAGCCTACAACCCAATAAGCAAATAGCCACTTTCCGGTTCAAAAACCGTGTACCTAGCAACCATAGCCAGCATCCTTAGCAACGTCCTTCTGTAAAAGCATTTTGGTAAATAGACTATCTCAAATACAGTCCTGGGCATTAATAGGGGCTTTCTCTGTATTATATAGCCACAATATTAACCGTAGCCTCGTTGTCAGCAAAAAATAGCGTCCCTAGCAACCGTTAGTGCTGTCCTTAGCAACGGCCCCTAGAAACAGCTAAATTCAACAAAATCCATCTGAAATCTACTCCTTTGCTCCAATACTGTTCATAGAGAGTTTCCTGAGCCAATATGGCCTCCCTAGCAACCGTAAAGTGCGTCCTTAGCAGCCTACAACCCAATAAGCAAATAGCCACTTTCCGGTTCAAAAACCGTGTACCTAGCAACCATAGCCAGCATCCTTAGCAACGTCCTTCTGTAAAAGCATTTTGGTAAATAGACTATCTCAAATACAGTCCTGGGCATTAATAGGGGCTTTCTCTGTATTATATAGCCACAATATTAACCGTAGCCTCGTTGTCAGCAAAAAATAGCGTCCCTAGCAACCGTTAGTGCTGTCCTTAGCAACGGCCCCTAGAAACAGCTAAATTCAACAAAATCCATCTGAAATCTACTCCTTTGCTCCAATACTGTTCATAGAGAGTTTCCTGAGCCAATATGGCCTCCCTAGCAACCGTAAAGTGCGTCCTTAGCAGCCTACAACCCAATAAGCAAATAGCCACTTTCCGGTTCAAAAACCGTGTACCTAGCAACCATAGCCAGCATCCTTAGCAACGTCCTTCTGTAAAAGCATTTTGGTAAATAGACTATCTCAAATACAGTCCTGGGCATTAATAGGGGCTTTCTCTGTATTATATAGCCACAATATTAACCGTAGCCTCGTTGTCAGCAAAAAATAGCGTCCCTAGCAACCGTTAGTGCTGTCCTTAGCAACGGCCCCTAGAAACAGCTAAATTCAACAAAATCCATCTGAAATCTACTCCTTTGCTCCAATACTGTTCATAGAGAGTTTCCTGAGCCAATATGGCCTCCCTAGCAACCGTAAAGTGCGTCCTTAGCAGCCTACAACCCAATAAGCAAATAGCCACTTTCCGGTTCAAAAACCGTGTACCTAGCAACCATAGCCAGCATCCTTAGCAACGTCCTTCTGTAAAAGCATTTTGGTAAATAGACTATCTCAAATACAGTCCTGGGCATTAATAGGGGCTTTCTCTGTATTATATAGCCACAATATTAACCGTAGCCTCGTTGTCAGCAAAAAATAGCGTCCCTAGCAACCGTTAGTGCTGTCCTTAGCAACGGCCCCTAGAAACAGCTAAATTCAACAAAATCCATCTGAAATCTACTCCTTTGCTCCAATACTGTTCATAGAGAGTTTCCTGAGCCAATATGGCCTCCCTAGCAACCGTAAAGTGCGTCCTTAGCAGCCTACAACCCAATAAGCAAATAGCCACTTTCCGGTTCAAAAACCGTGTACCTAGCAACCATAGCCAGCATCCTTAGCAACGTCCTTCTGTAAAAGCATTTTGGTAAATAGACTATCTCAAATACAGTCCTGGGCATTAATAGGGGCTTTCTCTGTATTATATAGCCACAATATTAACCGTAGCCTCGTTGTCAGCAAAAAATAGCGTCCCTAGCAACCGTTAGTGCTGTCCTTAGCAACGGCCCCTAGAAACAGCTAAATTCAACAAAATCCATCTGAAATCTACTCCTTTGCTCCAATACTGTTCATAGAGAGTTTCCTGAGCCAATATGGCCTCCCTAGCAACCGTAAAGTGCGTCCTTAGCAGCCTACAACCCAATAAGCAAATAGCCACTTTCCGGTTCAAAAACCGTGTACCTAGCAACCATAGCCAGCATCCTTAGCAACGTCCTTCTGTAAAAGCATTTTGGTAAATAGACTATCTCAAATACAGTCCTGGGCATTAATAGGGGCTTTCTCTGTATTATATAGCCACAATATTAACCGTAGCCTCGTTGTCAGCAAAAAATAGCGTCCCTAGCAACCGTTAGTGCTGTCCTTAGCAACGGCCCCTAGAAACAGCTAAATTCAACAAAATCCATCTGAAATCTACTCCTTTGCTCCAATACTGTTCATAGAGAGTTTCCTGAGCCAATATGGCCTCCCTAGCAACCGTAAAGTGCGTCCTTAGCAGCCTACAACCCAATAAGCAAATAGCCACTTTCCGGTTCAAAAACCGTGTACCTAGCAACCATAGCCAGCATCCTTAGCAACGTCCTTCTGTAAAAGCATTTTGGTAAATAGACTATCTCAAATACAGTCCTGGGCATTAATAGGGGCTTTCTCTGTATTATATAGCCACAATATTAACCGTAGCCTCGTTGTCAGCAAAAAATAGCGTCCCTAGCAACCGTTAGTGCTGTCCTTAGCAACGGCCCCTAGAAACAGCTAAATTCAACAAAATCCATCTGAAATCTACTCCTTTGCTCCAATACTGTTCATAGAGAGTTTCCTGAGCCAATATGGCCTCCCTAGCAACCGTAAAGTGCGTCCTTAGCAGCCTACAACCCAATAAGCAAATAGCCACTTTCCGGTTCAAAAACCGTGTACCTAGCAACCATAGCCAGCATCCTTAGCAACGTCCTTCTGTAAAAGCATTTTGGTAAATAGACTATCTCAAATACAGTCCTGGGCATTAATAGGGGCTTTCTCTGTATTATATAGCCACAATATTAACCGTAGCCTCGTTGTCAGCAAAAAATAGCGTCCCTAGCAACCGTTAGTGCTGTCCTTAGCAACGGCCCCTAGAAACAGCTAAATTCAACAAAATCCATCTGAAATCTACTCCTTTGCTCCAATACTGTTCATAGAGAGTTTCCTGAGCCAATATGGCCTCCCTAGCAACCGTAAAGTGCGTCCTTAGCAGCCTACAACCCAATAAGCAAATAGCCACTTTCCGGTTCAAAAACCGTGTACCTAGCAACCATAGCCAGCATCCTTAGCAACGTCCTTCTGTAAAAGCATTTTGGTAAATAGACTATCTCAAATACAGTCCTGGGCATTAATAGGGGCTTTCTCTGTATTATATAGCCACAATATTAACCGTAGCCTCGTTGTCAGCAAAAAATAGCGTCCCTAGCAACCGTTAGTGCTGTCCTTAGCAACGGCCCCTAGAAACAGCTAAATTCAACAAAATCCATCTGAAATCTACTCCTTTGCTCCAATACTGTTCATAGAGAGTTTCCTGAGCCAATATGGCCTCCCTAGCAACCGTAAAGTGCGTCCTTAGCAGCCTACAACCCAATAAGCAAATAGCCACTTTCCGGTTCAAAAACCGTGTACCTAGCAACCATAGCCAGCATCCTTAGCAACGTCCTTCTGTAAAAGCATTTTGGTAAATAGACTATCTCAAATACAGTCCTGGGCATTAATAGGGGCTTTCTCTGTATTATATAGCCACAATATTAACCGTAGCCTCGTTGTCAGCAAAAAATAGCGTCCCTAGCAACCGTTAGTGCTGTCCTTAGCAACGGCCCCTAGAAACAGCTAAATTCAACAAAATCCATCTGAAATCTACTCCTTTGCTCCAATACTGTTCATAGAGAGTTTCCTGAGCCAATATGGCCTCCCTAGCAACCGTAAAGTGCGTCCTTAGCAGCCTACAACCCAATAAGCAAATAGCCACTTTTTCAAAAACCGTGTACCTAGCAACCATAGCCAGCATCCTTAGCAACGTCCTTCTGTAAAAGCATTTTGGTAAATAGACTATCTCAAATACAGTCCTGGGCATTAATAGGGGCTTTCTCTGTATTATATAGCCACAATATTAACCGTAGCCTCGTTGTCAGCAAAAAATAGCGTCCCTAGCAACCGTTAGTGCTGTCCTTAGCAACGGCCCCTAGAAACAGCTAAATTCAACAAAATCCATCTGAAATCTACTCCTTTGCTCCAATACTGTTCATAGAGAGTTTCCTGAGCCAATATGGCCTCCCTAGCAACCGTAAAGTGCGTCCTTAGCAGCCTACAACCCAATAAGCAAATAGCCACTTTCCGGTTCAAAAACCGTGTACCTAGCAACCATAGCCAGCATCCTTAGCAACGTCCTTCTGTAAAAGCATTTTGGTAAATAGACTATCTCAAATACAGTCCTGGGCATTAATAGGGGCTTTCTCTGTATTATATAGCCACAATATTAACCGTAGCCTCGTTGTCAGCAAAAAATAGCGTCCCTAGCAACCGTTAGTGCTGTCCTTAGCAACGGCCCCTAGAAACAGCTAAATTCAACAAAATCCATCTGAAATCTACTCCTTTGCTCCAATACTGTTCATAGAGAGTTTCCTGAGCCAATATGGCCTCCCTAGCAACCGTAAAGTGCGTCCTTAGCAGCCTACAACCCAATAAGCAAATAGCCACTTTCCGGTTCAAAAACCGTGTACCTAGCAACCATAGCCAGCATCCTTAGCAACGTCCTTCTGTAAAAGCATTTTGGTAAATAGACTATCTCAAATACAGTCCTGGGCATTAATAGGGGCTTTCTCTGTATTATATAGCCACAATATTAACCGTAGCCTCGTTGTCAGCAAAAAATAGCGTCCCTAGCAACCGTTAGTGCTGTCCTTAGCAACGGCCCCTAGAAACAGCTAAATTCAACAAAATCCATCTGAAATCTACTCCTTTGCTCCAATACTGTTCATAGAGAGTTTCCTGAGCCAATATGGCCTCCCTAGCAACCGTAAAGTGCGTCCTTAGCAGCCTACAACCCAATAAGCAAATAGCCACTTTCCGGTTCAAAAACCGTGTACCTAGCAACCATAGCCAGCATCCTTAGCAACGTCCTTCTGTAAAAGCATTTTGGTAAATAGACTATCTCAAATACAGTCCTGGGCATTAATAGGGGCTTTCTCTGTATTATATAGCCACAATATTAACCGTAGCCTCGTTGTCAGCAAAAAATAGCGTCCCTAGCAACCGTTAGTGCTGTCCTTAGCAACGGCCCCTAGAAACAGCTAAATTCAACAAAATCCATCTGAAATCTACTCCTTTGCTCCAATACTGTTCATAGAGAGTTTCCTGAGCCAATATGGCCTCCCTAGCAACCGTAAAGTGCGTCCTTAGCAGCCTACAACCCAATAAGCAAATAGCCACTTTCCGGTTCAAAAACCGTGTACCTAGCAACCATAGCCAGCATCCTTAGCAACGTCCTTCTGTAAAAGCATTTTGGTAAATAGACTATCTCAAATACAGTCCTGGGCATTAATAGGGGCTTTCTCTGTATTATATAGCCACAATATTAACCGTAGCCTCGTTGTCAGCAAAAAATAGCGTCCCTAGCAACCGTTAGTGCTGTCCTTAGCAACGGCCCCTAGAAACAGCTAAATTCAACAAAATCCATCTGAAATCTACTCCTTTGCTCCAATACTGTTCATAGAGAGTTTCCTGAGCCAATATGGCCTCCCTAGCAACCGTAAAGTGCGTCCTTAGCAGCCTACAACCCAATAAGCAAATAGCCACTTTCCGGTTCAAAAACCGTGTACCTAGCAACCATAGCCAGCATCCTTAGCAACGTCCTTCTGTAAAAGCATTTTGGTAAATAGACTATCTCAAATACAGTCCTGGGCATTAATAGGGGCTTTCTCTGTATTATATAGCCACAATATTAACCGTAGCCTCGTTGTCAGCAAAAAATAGCGTCCCTAGCAACCGTTAGTGCTGTCCTTAGCAACGGCCCCTAGAAACAGCTAAATTCAACAAAATCCATCTGAAATCTACTCCTTTGCTCCAATACTGTTCATAGAGAGTTTCCTGAGCCAATATGGCCTCCCTAGCAACCGTAAAGTGCGTCCTTAGCAGCCTACAACCCAATAAGCAAATAGCCACTTTCCGGTTCAAAAACCGTGTACCTAGCAACCATAGCCAGCATCCTTAGCAACGTCCTTCTGTAAAAGCATTTTGGTAAATAGACTATCTCAAATACAGTCCTGGGCATTAATAGGGGCTTTCTCTGTATTATATAGCCACAATATTAACCGTAGCCTCGTTGTCAGCAAAAAATAGCGTCCCTAGCAACCGTTAGTGCTGTCCTTAGCAACGGCCCCTAGAAACAGCTAAATTCAACAAAATCCATCTGAAATCTACTCCTTTGCTCCAATACTGTTCATAGAGAGTTTCCTGAGCCAATATGGCCTCCCTAGCAACCGTAAAGTGCGTCCTTAGCAGCCTACAACCCAATAAGCAAATAGCCACTTTCCGGTTCAAAAACCGTGTACCTAGCAACCATAGCCAGCATCCTTAGCAACGTCCTTCTGTAAAAGCATTTTGGTAAATAGACTATCTCAAATACAGTCCTGGGCATTAATAGGGGCTTTCTCTGTATTATATAGCCACAATATTAACCGTAGCCTCGTTGTCAGCAAAAAATAGCGTCCCTAGCAACCGTTAGTGCTGTCCTTAGCAACGGCCCCTAGAAACAGCTAAATTCAACAAAATCCATCTGAAATCTACTCCTTTGCTCCAATACTGTTCATAGAGAGTTTCCTGAGCCAATATGGCCTCCCTAGCAACCGTAAAGTGCGTCCTTAGCAGCCTACAACCCAATAAGCAAATAGCCACTTTCCGGTTCAAAAACCGTGTACCTAGCAACCATAGCCAGCATCCTTAGCAACGTCCTTCTGTAAAAGCATTTTGGTAAATAGACTATCTCAAATACAGTCCTGGGCATTAATAGGGGCTTTCTCTGTATTATATAGCCACAATATTAACCGTAGCCTCGTTGTCAGCAAAAAATAGCGTCCCTAGCAACCGTTAGTGCTGTCCTTAGCAACGGCCCCTAGAAACAGCTAAATTCAACAAAATCCATCTGAAATCTACTCCTTTGCTCCAATACTGTTCATAGAGAGTTTCCTGAGCCAATATGGCCTCCCTAGCAACCGTAAAGTGCGTCCTTAGCAGCCTACAACCCAATAAGCAAATAGCCACTTTCCGGTTCAAAAACCGTGTACCTAGCAACCATAGCCAGCATCCTTAGCAACGTCCTTCTGTAAAAGCATTTTGGTAAATAGACTATCTCAAATACAGTCCTGGGCATTAATAGGGGCTTTCTCTGTATTATATAGCCACAATATTAACCGTAGCCTCGTTGTCAGCAAAAAATAGCGTCCCTAGCAACCGTTAGTGCTGTCCTTAGCAACGGCCCCTAGAAACAGCTAAATTCAACAAAATCCATCTGAAATCTACTCCTTTGCTCCAATACTGTTCATAGAGAGTTTCCTGAGCCAATATGGCCTCCCTAGCAACCGTAAAGTGCGTCCTTAGCAGCCTACAACCCAATAAGCAAATAGCCACTTTCCGGTTCAAAAACCGTGTACCTAGCAACCATAGCCAGCATCCTTAGCAACGTCCTTCTGTAAAAGCATTTTGGTAAATAGACTATCTCAAATACAGTCCTGGGCATTAATAGGGGCTTTCTCTGTATTATATAGCCACAATATTAACCGTAGCCTCGTTGTCAGCAAAAAATAGCGTCCCTAGCAACCGTTAGTGCTGTCCTTAGCAACGGCCCCTAGAAACAGCTAAATTCAACAAAATCCATCTGAAATCTACTCCTTTGCTCCAATACTGTTCATAGAGAGTTTCCTGAGCCAATATGGCCTCCCTAGCAACCGTAAAGTGCGTCCTTAGCAGCCTACAACCCAATAAGCAAATAGCCACTTTCCGGTTCAAAAACCGTGTACCTAGCAACCATAGCCAGCATCCTTAGCAACGTCCTTCTGTAAAAGCATTTTGGTAAATAGACTATCTCAAATACAGTCCTGGGCATTAATAGGGGCTTTCTCTGTATTATATAGCCACAATATTAACCGTAGCCTCGTTGTCAGCAAAAAATAGCGTCCCTAGCAACCGTTAGTGCTGTCCTTAGCAACGGCCCCTAGAAACAGCTAAATTCAACAAAATCCATCTGAAATCTACTCCTTTGCTCCAATACTGTTCATAGAGAGTTTCCTGAGCCAATATGGCCTCCCTAGCAACCGTAAAGTGCGTCCTTAGCAGCCTACAACCCAATAAGCAAATAGCCACTTTCCGGTTCAAAAACCGTGTACCTAGCAACCATAGCCAGCATCCTTAGCAACGTCCTTCTGTAAAAGCATTTTGGTAAATAGACTATCTCAAATACAGGGGCTTTCTCTGTATTATATAGCCACAATATTAACCGTAGCCTCGTTGTCAGCAAAAAATAGCGTCCCTAGCAACCGTTAGTGCTGTCCTTAGCAACGGCCCCTAGAAACAGCTAAATTCAACAAAATCCATCTGAAATCTACTCCTTTGCTCCAATACTGTTCATAGAGAGTTTCCTGAGCCAATATGGCCTCCCTAGCAACCGTAAAGTGCGTCCTTAGCAGCCTACAACCCAATAAGCAAATAGCCACTTTCCGGTTCAAAAACCGTGTACCTAGCAACCATAGCCAGCATCCTTAGCAACGTCCTTCTGTAAAAGCATTTTGGTAAATAGACTATCTCAAATACAGTCCTGGGCATTAATAGGGGCTTTCTCTGTATTATATAGCCACAATATTAACCGTAGCCTCGTTGTCAGCAAAAAATAGCGTCCCTAGCAACCGTTAGTGCTGTCCTTAGCAACGGCCCCTAGAAACAGCTAAATTCAACAAAATCCATCTGAAATCTACTCCTTTGCTCCAATACTGTTCATAGAGAGTTTCCTGAGCCAATATGGCCTCCCTAGCAACCGTAAAGTGCGTCCTTAGCAGCCTACAACCCAATAAGCAAATAGCCACTTTCCGGTTCAAAAACCGTGTACCTAGCAACCATAGCCAGCATCCTTAGCAACGTCCTTCTGTAAAAGCATTTTGGTAAATAGACTATCTCAAATACAGTCCTGGGCATTAATAGGGGCTTTCTCTGTATTATATAGCCACAATATTAACCGTAGCCTCGTTGTCAGCAAAAAATAGCGTCCCTAGCAACCGTTAGTGCTGTCCTTAGCAACGGCCCCTAGAAACAGCTAAATTCAACAAAATCCATCTGAAATCTACTCCTTTGCTCCAATACTGTTCATAGAGAGTTTCCTGAGCCAATATGGCCTCCCTAGCAACCGTAAAGTGCGTCCTTAGCAGCCTACAACCCAATAAGCAAATAGCCACTTTCCGGTTCAAAAACCGTGTACCTAGCAACCATAGCCAGCATCCTTAGCAACGTCCTTCTGTAAAAGCATTTTGGTAAATAGACTATCTCAAATACAGTCCTGGGCATTAATAGGGGCTTTCTCTGTATTATATAGCCACAATATTAACCGTAGCCTCGTTGTCAGCAAAAAATAGCGTCCCTAGCAACCGTTAGTGCTGTCCTTAGCAACGGCCCCTAGAAACAGCTAAATTCAACAAAATCCATCTGAAATCTACTCCTTTGCTCCAATACTGTTCATAGAGAGTTTCCTGAGCCAATATGGCCTCCCTAGCAACCGTAAAGTGCGTCCTTAGCAGCCTACAACCCAATAAGCAAATAGCCACTTTCCGGTTCAAAAACCGTGTACCTAGCAACCATAGCCAGCATCCTTAGCAACGTCCTTCTGTAAAAGCATTTTGGTAAATAGACTATCTCAAATACAGTCCTGGGCATTAATAGGGGCTTTCTCTGTATTATATAGCCACAATATTAACCGTAGCCTCGTTGTCAGCAAAAAATAGCGTCCCTAGCAACCGTTAGTGCTGTCCTTAGCAACGGCCCCTAGAAACAGCTAAATTCAACAAAATCCATCTGAAATCTACTCCTTTGCTCCAATACTGTTCATAGAGAGTTTCCTGAGCCAATATGGCCTCCCTAGCAACCGTAAAGTGCGTCCTTAGCAGCCTACAACCCAATAAGCAAATAGCCACTTTCCGGTTCAAAAACCGTGTACCTAGCAACCATAGCCAGCATCCTTAGCAACGTCCTTCTGTAAAAGCATTTTGGTAAATAGACTATCTCAAATACAGTCCTGGGCATTAATAGGGGCTTTCTCTGTATTATATAGCCACAATATTAACCGTAGCCTCGTTGTCAGCAAAAAATAGCGTCCCTAGCAACCGTTAGTGCTGTCCTTAGCAACGGCCCCTAGAAACAGCTAAATTCAACAAAATCCATCTGAAATCTACTCCTTTGCTCCAATACTGTTCATAGAGAGTTTCCTGAGCCAATATGGCCTCCCTAGCAACCGTAAAGTGCGTCCTTAGCAGCCTACAACCCAATAAGCAAATAGCCACTTTCCGGTTCAAAAACCGTGTACCTAGCAACCATAGCCAGCATCCTTAGCAACGTCCTTCTGTAAAAGCATTTTGG
>JALAJA010001967.1:0-15983 GCA_023376005.1 Doryteuthis pealeii | reverse complement strand
AATCACAAAAATATTGATGAAGACAAGATTTTGGTACAAATACAGAATAGCAAGAGATGATATCATTAGAATCGCATTTTATGTATAAATAGTATTAGATTACATTTACATTCAAACAATCACAAAAATATTGATGAAGACAAGATTTTGGTACAAATACAGAATAGCAAGAGATGATATCATTAGAATCGCATTTTATGTATAAATAGTATTAGATTACATTTACATTCAAACAATCACAAAAATATTGATGAAGACAAGATTTTCGTACAAATACAGAATAGCAAGAGATGATATCATTAGAATCGCATTTTATGTATAAATAGTATTAGATTACATTTACATTCAAACAATCACAAAAATATTGATGAAGACAAGATTTTGGTACAAATACAGAATAGCAAGAGATGATATCATTAGAATCGCATTTTATGTATAAATAGTATTAGATTACATTTACATTCAAACAATCACAAAAATATTGATGAAGACAAGATTTTGGTACAAATACAGAATAGCAAGAGATGATATCATTAGAATCGCATTTTATGTATAAATAGTATTAGATTACATTTACATTCAAACAATCACAAAAATATTGATGAAGACAAGATTTTGGTACAAATACAGAATAGGCAAGAGATGATATCATTAGAATCGCATTTTATGTATAAATAGTATTAGATTACATTTACATTCAAACAATCACAAAAATATTGATGAAGACAAGATTTTGGTACAAATACAGAATAGCAAGAGATGATATCATTAGAATCGCATTTTATGTATAAATAGTATTAGATTACATTTACATTCAAACAATCACAAAAATATTGATGAAGACAAGATTTTGGTACAAATACAGAATAGGAAGAGATGATATCATTAGAATCGCATTTTATGTATAAATAGTATTAGATTACATTTACATTCAAACAATCACAAAAATATTGATGAAGACAAGATTTTGGTACAAATACAGAATAGAAGAGATGATATCATTAGAATCGCATTTTATGTATAAATAGTATTAGATTACATTTACATTCAAACAATCACAAAAATATTGATGAAGACAAGATTTTGGTACAAATACAGAATAGGAAGAGATGATATCATTAGAATCGCATTTTATGTATAAATAGTATTAGATTACATTTACATTCAAACAATCACAAAAATATTGATGAAGACAAGATTTTCGTACAAATACAGAATAGCAAGAGATGATATCATTAGAATCGCATTTTATGTATAAATAGTATTAGATTACATTTACATTCAAACAATCACAAAAATATTGATGAAGACAAGATTTTGGTACAAATACAGAATAGGAAGAGATGATATCATTAGAATCGCATTTTATGTATAAATAGTATTAGATTACATTTACATTCAAACAATCACAAAAATATTGATGAAGACAAGATTTTCGTACAAATACAGAATAGCAAGAGATGATATCATTAGAATCGCATTTTATGTATAAATAGTATTAGATTACATTTACATTCAAACAATCACAAAAATATTGATGAAGACAAGATTTTGGTACAAATACAGAATAGAAGAGATGATATCATTAGAATCGCATTTTATGTATAAATAGTATTAGATTACATTTACATTCAAACAATCACAAAAATATTGATGAAGACAAGATTTTGGTACAAATACAGAATAGCAAGAGATGATATCATTAGAATCGCATTTTATGTATAAATAGTATTAGATTACATTTACATTCAAACAATCACAAAAATATTGATGAAGACAAGATTTTGGTACAAATACAGAATAGAAGAGATGATATCATTAGAATCGCATTTTATGTATAAATAGTATTAGATTACATTTACATTCAAACAATCACAAAAATATTGATGAAGACAAGATTTTCGTACAAATACAGAATAGCAAGAGATGATATCATTAGAATCGCATTTTATGTATAAATAGTATTAGATTACATTTACATTCAAACAATCACAAAAATATTGATGAAGACAAGATTTTGGTACAAATACAGAATAGGAAGAGATGATATCATTAGAATCGCATTTTATGTATAAATAGTATTAGATTACATTTACATTCAAACAATCACAAAAATATTGATGAAGACAAGATTTTCGTACAAATACAGAATAGCAAGAGATGATATCATTAGAATCGCATTTTATGTATAAATAGTATTAGATTACATTTACATTCAAACAATCACAAAAATATTGATGAAGACAAGATTTTGGTACAAATACAGAATAGGAAGAGATGATATCATTAGAATCGCATTTTATGTATAAATAGTATTAGATTACATTTACATTCAAACAATCACAAAAATATTGATGAAGACAAGATTTTCGTACAAATACAGAATAGCAAGAGATGATATCATTAGAATCGCATTTTATGTATAAATAGTATTAGATTACATTTACATTCAAACAATCACAAAAATATTGATGAAGACAAGATTTTCGTACAAATACAGAATAGCAAGAGATGATATCATTAGAATCGCATTTTATGTATAAATAGTATTAGATTACATTTACATTCAAACAATCACAAAAATATTGATGAAGACAAGATTTTCGTACAAATACAGAATAGCAAGAGATGATATCATTAGAATCGCATTTTATGTATAAATAGTATTAGATTACATTTACATTCAAACAATCACAAAAATATTGATGAAGACAAGATTTTGGTACAAATACAGAATAGAAGAGATGATATCATTAGAATCGCATTTTATGTATAAATAGTATTAGATTACATTTACATTCAAACAATCACAAAAATATTGATGAAGACAAGATTTTCGTACAAATACAGAATAGCAAGAGATGATATCATTAGAATCGCATTTTATGTATAAATAGTATTAGATTACATTTACATTCAAACAATCACAAAAATATTGATGAAGACAAGATTTTGGTACAAATACAGAATAGAAGAGATGATATCATTAGAATCGCATTTTATGTATAAATAGTATTAGATTACATTTACATTCAAACAATCACAAAAATATTGATGAAGACAAGATTTTCGTACAAATACAGAATAGCAAGAGATGATATCATTAGAATCGCATTTTATGTATAAATAGTATTAGATTACATTTACATTCAAACAATCACAAAAATATTGATGAAGACAAGATTTTGGTACAAATACAGAATAGAAGAGATGATATCATTAGAATCGCATTTTATGTATAAATAGTATTAGATTACATTTACATTCAAACAATCACAAAAATATTGATGAAGACAAGATTTTCGTACAAATACAGAATAGCAAGAGATGATATCATTAGAATCGCATTTTATGTATAAATAGTATTAGATTACATTTACATTCAAACAATCACAAAAATATTGATGAAGACAAGATTTTGGTACAAATACAGAATAGAAGAGATGATATCATTAGAATCGCATTTTATGTATAAATAGTATTAGATTACATTTACATTCAAACAATCACAAAAATATTGATGAAGACAAGATTTTCGTACAAATACAGAATAGCAAGAGATGATATCATTAGAATCGCATTTTATGTATAAATAGTATTAGATTACATTTACATTCAAACAATCACAAAAATATTGATGAAGACAAGATTTTCGTACAAATACAGAATAGCAAGAGATGATATCATTAGAATCGCATTTTATGTATAAATAGTATTAGATTACATTTACATTCAAACAATCACAAAAATATTGATGAAGACAAGATTTTCGTACAAATACAGAATAGCAAGAGATGATATCATTAGAATCGCATTTTATGTATAAATAGTATTAGATTACATTTACATTCAAACAATCACAAAAATATTGATGAAGACAAGATTTTCGTACAAATACAGAATAGCAAGAGATGATATCATTAGAATCGCATTTTATGTATAAATAGTATTAGATTACATTTACATTCAAACAATCACAAAAATATTGATGAAGACAAGATTTTCGTACAAATACAGAATAGCAAGAGATGATATCATTAGAATCGCATTTTATGTATAAATAGTATTAGATTACATTTACATTCAAACAATCACAAAAATATTGATGAAGACAAGATTTTGGTACAAATACAGAATAGGAAGAGATGATATCATTAGAATCGCATTTTATGTATAAATAGTATTAGATTACATTTACATTCAAACAATCACAAAAATATTGATGAAGACAAGATTTTCGTACAAATACAGAATAGCAAGAGATGATATCATTAGAATCGCATTTTATGTATAAATAGTATTAGATTACATTTACATTCAAACAATCACAAAAATATTGATGAAGACAAGATTTTCGTACAAATACAGAATAGAAGAGATGATATCATTAGAATCGCATTTTATGTATAAATAGTATTAGATTACATTTACATTCAAACAATCACAAAAATATTGATGAAGACAAGATTTTCGTACAAATACAGAATAGCAAGAGATGATATCATTAGAATCGCATTTTATGTATAAATAGTATTAGATTACATTTACATTCAAACAATCACAAAAATATTGATGAAGACAAGATTTTCGTACAAATACAGAATAGCAAGAGATGATATCATTAGAATCGCATTTTATGTATAAATAGTATTAGATTACATTTACATTCAAACAATCACAAAAATATTGATGAAGACAAGATTTTCGTACAAATACAGAATAGCAAGAGATGATATCATTAGAATCGCATTTTATGTATAAATAGTATTAGATTACATTTACATTCAAACAATCACAAAAATATTGATGAAGACAAGATTTTCGTACAAATACAGAATAGCAAGAGATGATATCATTAGAATCGCATTTTATGTATAAATAGTATTAGATTACATTTACATTCAAACAATCACAAAAATATTGATGAAGAAGATTTTCGTACAAATACAGAATAGCAAGAGATGATATCATTAGAATCGCATTTTATGTATAAATAGTATTAGATTACATTTACATTCAAACAATCACAAAAATATTGATGAAGACAAGATTTTCGTACAAATACAGAATAGCAAGAGATGATATCATTAGAATCGCATTTTATGTATAAATAGTATTAGATTACATTTACATTCAAACAATCACAAAAATATTGATGAAGACAAGATTTTGGTACAAATACAGAATAGCAAGAGATGATATCATTAGAATCGCATTTTATGTATAAATAGTATTAGATTACATTTACATTCAAACAATCACAAAAATATTGATGAAGACAAGATTTTGGTACAAATACAGAATAGCAAGAGATGATATCATTAGAATCGCATTTTATGTATAAATAGTATTAGATTACATTTACATTCAAACAATCACAAAAATATTGATGAAGACAAGATTTTCGTACAAATACAGAATAGCAAGAGATGATATCATTAGAATCGCATTTTATGTATAAATAGTATTAGATTACATTTACATTCAAACAATCACAAAAATATTGATGAAGACAAGATTTTCGTACAAATACAGAATAGCAAGAGATGATATCATTAGAATCGCATTTTATGTATAAATAGTATTAGATTACATTTACATTCAAACAATCACAAAAATATTGATGAAGACAAGATTTTCGTACAAATACAGAATAGCAAGAGATGATATCATTAGAATCGCATTTTATGTATAAATAGTATTAGATTACATTTACATTCAAACAATCACAAAAATATTGATGAAGACAAGATTTTCGTACAAATACAGAATAGCAAGAGATGATATCATTAGAATCGCATTTTATGTATAAATAGTATTAGATTACATTTACATTCAAACAATCACAAAAATATTGATGAAGACAAGATTTTGGTACAAATACAGAATAGCAAGAGATGATATCATTAGAATCGCATTTTATGTATAAATAGTATTAGATTACATTTACATTCAAACAATCACAAAAATATTGATGAAGACAAGATTTTCGTACAAATACAGAATAGCAAGAGATGATATCATTAGAATCGCATTTTATGTATAAATAGTATTAGATTACATTTACATTCAAACAATCACAAAAATATTGATGAAGACAAGATTTTCGTACAAATACAGAATAGAAGAGATGATATCATTAGAATCGCATTTTATGTATAAATAGTATTAGATTACATTTACATTCAAACAATCACAAAAATATTGATGAAGACAAGATTTTCGTACAAATACAGAATAGCAAGAGATGATATCATTAGAATCGCATTTTATGTATAAATAGTATTAGATTACATTTACATTCAAACAATCACAAAAATATTGATGAAGACAAGATTTTCGTACAAATACAGAATAGCAAGAGATGATATCATTAGAATCGCATTTTATGTATAAATAGTATTAGATTACATTTACATTCAAACAATCACAAAAATATTGATGAAGACAAGATTTTCGTACAAATACAGAATAGCAAGAGATGATATCATTAGAATCGCATTTTATGTATAAATAGTATTAGATTACATTTACATTCAAACAATCACAAAAATATTGATGAAGACAAGATTTTCGTACAAATACAGAATAGCAAGAGATGATATCATTAGAATCGCATTTTATGTATAAATAGTATTAGATTACATTTACATTCAAACAATCACAAAAATATTGATGAAGACAAGATTTTCGTACAAATACAGAATAGCAAGAGATGATATCATTAGAATCGCATTTTATGTATAAATAGTATTAGATTACATTTACATTCAAACAATCACAAAAATATTGATGAAGACAAGATTTTCGTACAAATACAGAATAGCAAGAGATGATATCATTAGAATCGCATTTTATGTATAAATAGTATTAGATTACATTTACATTCAAACAATCACAAAAATATTGATGAAGACAAGATTTTCGTACAAATACAGAATAGCAAGAGATGATATCATTAGAATCGCATTTTATGTATAAATAGTATTAGATTACATTTACATTCAAACAATCACAAAAATATTGATGAAGACAAGATTTTCGTACAAATACAGAATAGCAAGAGATGATATCATTAGAATCGCATTTTATGTATAAATAGTATTAGATTACATTTACATTCAAACAATCACAAAAATATTGATGAAGACAAGATTTTCGTACAAATACAGAATAGGAAGAGATGATATCATTAGAATCGCATTTTATGTATAAATAGTATTAGATTACATTTACATTCAAACAATCACAAAAATATTGATGAAGACAGATTTTCGTACAAATACAGAATAGCAAGAGATGATATCATTAGAATCGCATTTTATGTATAAATAGTATTAGATTACATTTACATTCAAACAATCACAAAAATATTGATGAAGACAAGATTTTGGTACAAATACAGAATAGCAAGAGATGATATCATTAGAATCGCATTTTATGTATAAATAGTATTAGATTACATTTACATTCAAACAATCACAAAAATATTGATGAAGACAAGATTTTCGTACAAATACAGAATAGCAAGAGATGATATCATTAGAATCGCATTTTATGTATAAATAGTATTAGATTACATTTACATTCAAACAATCACAAAAATATTGATGAAGACAAGATTTTCGTACAAATACAGAATAGCAAGAGATGATATCATTAGAATCGCATTTTATGTATAAATAGTATTAGATTACATTTACATTCAAACAATCACAAAAATATTGATGAAGACAAGATTTTCGTACAAATACAGAATAGCAAGAGATGATATCATTAGAATCGCATTTTATGTATAAATAGTATTAGATTACATTTACATTCAAACAATCACAAAAATATTGATGAAGACAAGATTTTCGTACAAATACAGAATAGCAAGAGATGATATCATTAGAATCGCATTTTATGTATAAATAGTATTAGATTACATTTACATTCAAACAATCACAAAAATATTGATGAAGACAAGATTTTCGTACAAATACAGAATAGCAAGAGATGATATCATTAGAATCGCATTTTATGTATAAATAGTATTAGATTACATTTACATTCAAACAATCACAAAAATATTGATGAAGACAAGATTTTCGTACAAATACAGAATAGCAAGAGATGATATCATTAGAATCGCATTTTATGTATAAATAGTATTAGATTACATTTACATTCAAACAATCACAAAAATATTGATGAAGACAAGATTTTCGTACAAATACAGAATAGCAAGAGATGATATCATTAGAATCGCATTTTATGTATAAATAGTATTAGATTACATTTACATTCAAACAATCACAAAAATATTGATGAAGACAGATTTTCGTACAAATACAGAATAGCAAGAGATGATATCATTAGAATCGCATTTTATGTATAAATAGTATTAGATTACATTTACATTCAAACAATCACAAAAATATTGATGAAGACAAGATTTTGGTACAAATACAGAATAGCAAGAGATGATATCATTAGAATCGCATTTTATGTATAAATAGTATTAGATTACATTTACATTCAAACAATCACAAAAATATTGATGAAGACAAGATTTTCGTACAAATACAGAATAGCAAGAGATGATATCATTAGAATCGCATTTTATGTATAAATAGTATTAGATTACATTTACATTCAAACAATCACAAAAATATTGATGAAGACAAGATTTTCGTACAAATACAGAATAGCAAGAGATGATATCATTAGAATCGCATTTTATGTATAAATAGTATTAGATTACATTTACATTCAAACAATCACAAAAATATTGATGAAGACAAGATTTTCGTACAAATACAGAATAGCAAGAGATGATATCATTAGAATCGCATTTTATGTATAAATAGTATTAGATTACATTTACATTCAAACAATCACAAAAATATTGATGAAGACAAGATTTTCGTACAAATACAGAATAGCAAGAGATGATATCATTAGAATCGCATTTTATGTATAAATAGTATTAGATTACATTTACATTCAAACAATCACAAAAATATTGATGAAGACAAGATTTTGGTACAAATACAGAATAGCAAGAGATGATATCATTAGAATCGCATTTTATGTATAAATAGTATTAGATTACATTTACATTCAAACAATCACAAAAATATTGATGAAGACAGATTTTCGTACAAATACAGAATAGCAAGAGATGATATCATTAGAATCGCATTTTATGTATAAATAGTATTAGATTACATTTACATTCAAACAATCACAAAAATATTGATGAAGACAAGATTTTGGTACAAATACAGAATAGCAAGAGATGATATCATTAGAATCGCATTTTATGTATAAATAGTATTAGATTACATTTACATTCAAACAATCACAAAAATATTGATGAAGACAAGATTTTCGTACAAATACAGAATAGGAAGAGATGATATCATTAGAATCGCATTTTATGTATAAATAGTATTAGATTACATTTACATTCAAACAATCACAAAAATATTGATGAAGACAAGATTTTCGTACAAATACAGAATAGCAAGAGATGATATCATTAGAATCGCATTTTATGTATAAATAGTATTAGATTACATTTACATTCAAACAATCACAAAAATATTGATGAAGACAAGATTTTCGTACAAATACAGAATAGCAAGAGATGATATCATTAGAATCGCATTTTATGTATAAATAGTATTAGATTACATTTACATTCAAACAATCACAAAAATATTGATGAAGACAAGATTTTCGTACAAATACAGAATAGCAAGAGATGATATCATTAGAATCGCATTTTATGTATAAATAGTATTAGATTACATTTACATTCAAACAATCACAAAAATATTGATGAAGACAAGATTTTCGTACAAATACAGAATAGCAAGAGATGATATCATTAGAATCGCATTTTATGTATAAATAGTATTAGATTACATTTACATTCAAACAATCACAAAAATATTGATGAAGACAAGATTTTCGTACAAATACAGAATAGCAAGAGATGATATCATTAGAATCGCATTTTATGTATAAATAGTATTAGATTACATTTACATTCAAACAATCACAAAAATATTGATGAAGACAAGATTTTCGTACAAATACAGAATAGCAAGAGATGATATCATTAGAATCGCATTTTATGTATAAATAGTATTAGATTACATTTACATTCAAACAATCACAAAAATATTGATGAAGACAAGATTTTGGTACAAATACAGAATAGCAAGAGATGATATCATTAGAATCGCATTTTATGTATAAATAGTATTAGATTACATTTACATTCAAACAATCACAAAAATATTGATGAAGACAAGATTTTCGTACAAATACAGAATAGCAAGAGATGATATCATTAGAATCGCATTTTATGTATAAATAGTATTAGATTACATTTACATTCAAACAATCACAAAATATTGATGAAGACAAGATTTTCGTACAAATACAGAATAGCAAGAGATGATATCATTAGAATCGCATTTTATGTATAAATAGTATTAGATTACATTTACATTCAAACAATCACAAAAATATTGATGAAGACAAGATTTTCGTACAAATACAGAATAGCAAGAGATGATATCATTAGAATCGCATTTTATGTATAAATAGTATTAGATTACATTTACATTCAAACAATCACAAAAATATTGATGAAGACAAGATTTTCGTACAAATACAGAATAGCAAGAGATGATATCATTAGAATCGCATTTTATGTATAAATAGTATTAGATTACATTTACATTCAAACAATCACAAAAATATTGATGAAGACAAGATTTTGGTACAAATACAGAATAGCAAGAGATGATATCATTAGAATCGCATTTTATGTATAAATAGTATTAGATTACATTTACATTCAAACAATCACAAAAATATTGATGAAGACAAGATTTTCGTACAAATACAGAATAGCAAGAGATGATATCATTAGAATCGCATTTTATGTATAAATAGTATTAGATTACATTTACATTCAAACAATCACAAAAATATTGATGAAGACAGATTTTTCGTACAAATACAGAATAGCAAGAGATGATATCATTAGAATCGCATTTTATGTATAAATAGTATTAGATTACATTTACATTCAAACAATCACAAAAATATTGATGAAGACAAGATTTTCGTACAAATACAGAATAGCAAGAGATGATATCATTAGAATCGCATTTTATGTATAAATAGTATTAGATTACATTTACATTCAAACAATCACAAAAATATTGATGAAGAAGATTTTCGTACAAATACAGAATAGCAAGAGATGATATCATTAGAATCGCATTTTATGTATAAATAGTATTAGATTACATTTACATTCAAACAATCACAAAAATATTGATGAAGACAGATTTCGTACAAATACAGAATAGCAAGAGATGATTCATTAGAATCGCGAATGATATCATCTCTTCTATTCTGTATTTGTACAAAATCTTCATCAATATTTTTTGTGATTGTTTGAATGTAAATGTAATCTAATACTATTTATACATAAAATGCGATTCTAATGATATCATCTCTTGCTATTCTGTATTTGTACCAAAATCTGTCTTCATCAATATTTTTGTGATTGTTGAATGTAAATGTAATCTAATACTATTTATACATAAAATGCGATTCTAATGATATCATCTCTTGCTATTCTGTATTTGTACGAAAATCGTGTCTTCATCAATATTTTTGTGATTGTTTGAATGTAAATGTAATCTAATACTATTTATACATAAAATGCGATTCTAATGATATCATCTCTTGCTATTCTGTATTTGTACAAAATCGTCTTCATCAATATTTTTGTGATTGTTTGAATGTAAATGTAATCTAATACTATTTATACATAAAATGCGATTCTAATGATATCATCTCTTGCTATTCTGTATTTGTACGAAAATCGTGTCTTCATCAATATTTTTGTGATTGTTTGAATGTAAATGTAATCTAATACTATTTATACATAAAATGCGATTCTAATGATATCATCTCTTGCTATTCTGTATTTGTACCAAAATCTTGTCTTCATCAATATTTTTGTGATTGTTTGAATGTAAATGTAATCTAATACTATTTATACATAAAATGCGATTCTAATGATATCATCTCTTGCTATTCTGTATTTGTACCAAAATCTTGTCTTCATCAATATTTTTGTGATTGTTTGAATGTAAATGTAATCTAATACTATTTATACATAAAATGCGATTCTAATGATATCATCTCTTGCTATTCTGTATTTGTACGAAAATCTTGTCTTCATCAATATTTTTGTGATTGTTTGAATGTAAATGTAATCTAATACTATTTATACATAAAATGCGATTCTAATGATATCATCTCTTGCTATTCTGTATTTGTACGAAAATCTTGTCTTCATCAATATTTTTGTGATTGTTTGAATGTAAATGTAATCTAATACTATTTATACATAAAATGCGATTCTAATGATATCATCTCTTGCTATTCTGTATTTGTACGAAAATCTTGTCTTCATCAATATTTTTGTGATTGTTTGAATGTAAATGTAATCTAATACTATTTATACATAAAATGCGATTCTAATGATATCATCTCTTGCTATTCTGTATTTGTACGAAAATCTTGTCTTCATCAATATTTTTGTGATTGTTTGAATGTAAATGTAATCTAATACTATTTATACATAAAATGCGATTCTAATGATATCATCTCTTGCTATTCTGTATTTGTAAAAATCTTGTCTTCATCAATATTTTTGTGATTGTTTGAATGTAAATGTAATCTAATACTATTTATACATAAAATGCGATTCTAATGATATCATCTCTTGCTATTCTGTATTTGTACGAAAATCTTGTCTTCATCAATATTTTTGTGATTGTTTGAATGTAAATGTAATCTAATACTATTTATACATAAAATGCGATTCTAATGATATCATCTCTTGCTATTCTGTATTTGTACGAAAATCTTGTCTTCATCAATATTTTTGTGATTGTTTGAATGTAAATGTAATCTAATACTATTTATACATAAAATGCGATTCTAATGATATCATCTCTTGCTATTCTGTATTTGTACGAAAATCTTGTCTTCATCAATATTTTTGTGATTGTTTGAATGTAAATGTAATCTAATACTATTTATACATAAAATGCGATTCTAATGATATCATCTCTTGCTATTCTGTATTTGTACGAAAATCTTGTCTTCATCAATATTTTTGTGATTGTTTGAATGTAAATGTAATCTAATACTATTTATACATAAAATGCGATTCTAATGATATCATCTCTTCCTATTCTGTATTTGTACAAAATCTTGTCTTCATCATATTTTTGTGATTGTTTGAATGTAAATGTAATCTAATACTATTTATACATAAAATGCGATTCTAATGATATCATCTCTTGCTATTCTGTATTTGTACGAAAATCTTGTCTTCATCAATATTTTTGTGATTGTTTGAATGTAAATGTAATCTAATACTATTTATACATAAAATGCGATTCTAATGATATCATCTCTTGCTATTCTGTATTTGTACGAAAATCTTGTCTTCATCAATATTTTTGTGATTGTTTGAATGTAAATGTAATCTAATACTATTTATACATAAAATGCGATTCTAATGATATCATCTCTTGCTATTCTGTATTTGTACGAAAATCTTGTCTTCATCAATATTTTTGTGATTGTTTGAATGTAAATGTAATCTAATACTATTTATACATAAAATGCGATTCTAATGATATCATCTCTTGCTATTCTGTATTTGTACGAAAATCTTGTCTTCATCAATATTTTTGTGATTGTTTGAATGTAAATGTAATCTAATACTATTTATACATAAAATGCGATTCTAATGATATCATCTCTTGCTATTCTGTATTTGTACGAAAATCTTGTCTTCATCAATATTTTTGTGATTGTTTGAATGTAAATGTAATCTAATACTATTTATACAAAATGCGATTCTAATGATATCATCTCTTGCTATTCTGTATTTGTACGAAAATCTTGTCTTCATCAATATTTTTGTGATTGTTTGAATGTAAATGTAATCTAATACTATTTATACATAAAATGCGATTCTAATGATATCATCTCTTGCTATTCTGTATTTGTACCAAAATCTTGTCTTCATCAATATTTTTGTGATTGTTTGAATGTAAATGTAATCTAATACTATTTATACATAAAATGCGATTCTAATGATATCATCTCTTGCTATTCTGTATTTGTACGAAAATCTGTCTTCATCAATATTTTTGTGATTGTTTGAATGTAAATGTAATCTAATACTATTTATACATAAAATGCGATTCTAATGATATCATCTCTTGCTATTCTGTGTCTTCATCAATATTTTTGTGATTGTTTGAATGTAAATGTAATCTAATACTATTTATACATAAAATGCGATTCTAATGATATCATCTCTTGCTATTCTGTATTTGTACCAAAATCTTGTCTTCATCAATATTTTTGTGATTGTTTGAATGTAAATGTAATCTAATACTATTTATACATAAAATGCGATTCTAATGATATCATCTCTTGCTATTCTGTATTTGTACGAAAATCTTGTCTTCATCAATATTTTTGTGATTGTTTGAATGTAAATGTAATCTAATACTATTTATACATAAAATGCGATTCTAATGATATCATCTCTTCCTATTCTGTATTTGTACCAAAATCTTGTCTTCATCAATATTTTTGTGATTGTTTGAATGTAAATGTAATCTAATACTATTTATACATAAAATGCGATTCTAATGATATCATCTCTTGCTATTCTGTATTTGTACAAAATCTTGTCTTCATCAATATTTTTGTGATTGTTTGAATGTAAATGTAATCTAATACTATTTATACATAAAATGCGATTCTAATGATATCATCTCTTGCTATTCTGTATTTGTACGAAAATCTTGTCTTCATCAATATTTTTGTGATTGTTTGAATGTAAATGTAATCTAATACTATTTATACATAAAATGCGATTCTAATGATATCATCTCTTGCTATTCTGTATTTGTACCAAAATCTTGTCTTCATCAATATTTTTGTGATTGTTTGAATGTAAATGTAATCTAATACTATTTATACATAAAATGCGATTCTAATGATATCATCTCTTGCTATTCTGTATTTGTACGAAAATCTTGTCTTCATCAATATTTTTGTGATTGTTTGAATGTAAATGTAATCTAATACTATTTATACATAAAATGCGATTCTAATGATATCATCTCTTGCTATTCTGTATTTGTACCAAAATCTTGTCTTCATCAATATTTTTGTGATTGTTTGAATGTAAATGTAATCTAATACTATTTATACATAAAATGCGATTCTAATGATATCATCTCTTGCTATTCTGTATTTGTACCAAAATCTTGTCTTCATCAATATTTTTGTGATTGTTTGAATGTAAATGTAATCTAATACTATTTATACATAAAATGCGATTCTAATGATATCATCTCTTGCTATTCTGTATTTGTACGAAAATCTTGTCTTCATCAATATTTTTGTGATTGTTTGAATGTAAATGTAATCTAATACTATTTATACATAAAATGCGATTCTAATGATATCATCTCTTCCTATTCTGTATTTGTACGAAAATCTTGTCTTCATCAATATTTTTGTGATTGTTTGAATGTAAATGTAATCTAATACTATTTATACATAAAATGCGATTCTAATGATATCATCTCTTGCTATTCTGTATTTGTACCAAAAATCTTGTCTTCATCAATATTTTTGTGATTGTTTGAATGTAAATGTAATCTAATACTATTTATACATAAAATGCGATTCTAATGATATCATCTCTTTGCTATTCTGTATTTGTACGAAAATCGTGTCTTCATCAATATTTTTGTGATTGTTTGAATGTAAATGTAATCTAATACTATTTATACATAAAATGCGATTCTAATGATATCATCTCCTTGCTATTCTGTATTTTGTACCAAAATCGTGTC
>JALAJA010001966.1:0-16278 GCA_023376005.1 Doryteuthis pealeii | reverse complement strand
AAAACCAAAGATATCACAACTTTGAATACTTTCAAAAATAGGTGATTTCTTCTGGACCTATAAGGGGGTACCTTACGTAAATTCAATAAAACACACACCGAGCATTATCATGAAATTTGTGATTTTCAGGCATTATAAGGGGTTATTTAAGGGTTCAAATTAAAGCCAATTCTTCGAATTAAGGGATTCTTTTGAAATCAATGCATTTTATGCATCAAAATCTATCAATTAAGCCGATTAAATCCATATCTAATATTTCAAGGAAATTCGAAATTTTTGCGACAATATAATAGGTGATTAAAGTTCTCATATTTCTGCCAATTCTTAAAATTGGTTGCTTTTTTTGGCATTAATGAGTTCTACGCATTGAAATCTACCAGAAAAACCAAAGATATCACAACTTTGAATACTTTCAAAAATAGGTGATTTCTTCTGGACCTATAAGGGGGGTACCTTACGTAAATTCAATAAAAACACACACCGAGCATTATCATGAAATTTGTGATTTTCAGGCATTATAAGGGGTTATTTAAGGGTTCAAATTAAAGCCAATTCTTCGAATTAAGGGATTTTTTGAAATCAATGCATTTTATGCATCAAAATCTATCAATTAAGCCGATTAAATCCATATCTAATATTTCAAGGAAATTCGAAATTTTTTCGACAATATAATAGGTGATTAAAGTGCTCATATCTCTGCCAATTCTTAAAATTGGTTGCTTTTTTTGGCATTAATGAGTTCTACGCATTGAAATCTACCAGAAAAACCAAAGATATCACAACTTTGAATACTTTCAAAAATAGGTGATTTCTTCTGGACCTATAAGGGGGGTACCTTACGTAAATTCAATAAAACACACACCGAGCATTATCATGAAATTTGTGATTTTCAGGCATTATAAGGGGTTATTTAAGGGTTCAAATTAAAGCCAATTCTTCGAATTAAGGGATTCTTTTGAAATCAATGCATTTTATGCATCAAAATCTATCAATTAAGCCGATTAAATCCATATCTAATATTTCAACGAAATTCGAAATTTTTTCGACAATATAATAGGTGATTAAAGTGCTCATATCTCTGCCAATTCTTAAAATTGGTTGCTTTTTTTGGCATTAATGAGTTCTACGCATTGAAATCTACCAGAAAAACCAAAGATATCACAACTTTGAATACTTTCAAAAATAGGTGATTTCTTCTGGACCTATAAGGGGGGTACCTTACGTAAATTCAATAAAACACACACCGAGCATTATCATGAAATTTGTGATTTTCAGGCATTATAAGGGGTTATTTAAGGGTTCAAATTAAAGCCAATTCTTCGAATTAAGGGATTCTTTTGAAATCAATGCATTTTATGCATCAAAATCTATCAATTAAGCCGATTAAATCCATATCTAATATTTCAACGAAATTCGAAATTTTTTCGACAATATAATAGGTGATTAAAGTGCTCATATCTCTGCCAATTCTTAAAATTGGTTGCTTTTTTTGGCATTAATGAGTTCTACGCATTGAAATCTACCAGAAAAACCAAAGATATCACAACTTTGAATACTTTCAAAAATAGGTGATTTCTTCTGGACCTATAAGGGGGGTACCTTACGTAAATTCAATAAAACACACACCGAGCATTATCATGAAATTTGTGATTTTCAGGCATAAGGGGTTATTTAAGGGTTCAAATTAAAGCCAATTCTTCGAATTAAGGGATTTTTGAAATCAATGCATTTTATGCATCAAAATCTATCAATTAAGCCGATTAAATCCATATCTAATATTTCAAGGAAATTCGAAATTTTTTCGACAATATAATAGGTGATTAAAGTGCTCATATCTCTGCCAATTCTTAAAATTGGTTGCTTTTTTTGGCATTAATGAGTTCTACGCATTGAAATCTACCAGAAAAACCAAAGATATCACAACTTTGAATACTTTCAAAAATAGGTGATTTCTTCTGGACCTATAAGGGGGGTACCTTACGTAAATTCAATAAACACACACCGAGCATTATCATGAAATTTGTGATTTTCAGGCATTATAAGGGGTTATTTAAGGGTTCAAATTAAAGCCAATTCTTCGAATTAAGGGATTCTTTTGAAATCAATGCATTTTATGCATCAAAATCTATCAATTAAGCCGATTAAATCCATATCTAATATTTCAACGAAATTCGAAATTTTTTCGACAATATAATAGGTGATTAAATTGCTCATATCTCTGCCAATTCTTAAAATTGGTTGCTTTTTTTGGCATTAATGAGTTCTACGCATTGAAATCTACCAGAAAAACCAAAGATATCACAACTTTGAATACTTTCAAAAATAGGTGATTTCTTCTGGACCTATAAGGGGGGTACCTTACGTAAATTCAATAAAACACACACCGAGCATTATCATGAAATTTGTGATTTTCAGGCATTATAAGGGGTTATTTAAGGGTTCAAATTAAAGCCAATTCTTCGAATTAAGGGATTTTTGAAATCAATGCATTTTATGCATCAAAATCTATCAATTAAGCCGATTAAATCCATATCTAATATTTCAACGAAATTCGAAATTTTTTCGACAATATAATAGGTGATTAAAGTGCTCATATCTCTGCCAATTCTTAAAATTGGTTGCTTTTTTTGGCATTAATGAGTTCTACGCATTGAAATCTACCAGAAAAACCAAAGATATCACAACTTTGAATACTTTCAAAAATAGGTGATTTCTTCTGGACCTATAAGGGGGGTACCTTACGTAAATTCAATAAAACACACACCGAGCATTATCATGAAATTTGTGATTTTCAGGCATTATAAGGGGTTATTTAAGGGTTCAAATTAAAGCCAATTCTTCGAATTAAGGGATTCTTTTGAAATCAATGCATTTTATGCATCAAAATCTATCAATTAAGCCGATTAAATCCATATCTAATATTTCAAGGAAATTCGAAATTTTTTCGACAATATAATAGGTGATTAAAGTGCTCATATCTCTGCCAATTCTTAAAATTGGTTGCTTTTTTTGGCATTAATGAGTTCTACGCATTGAAATCTACCAGAAAAACCAAAGATATCACAACTTTGAATACTTTCAAAAATAGGTGATTTCTTCTGGACCTATAAGGGGGGTACCTTACGTAAATTCAATAAAACACACACCGAGCATTATCATGAAATTTGTGATTTTCAGGCATTATAAGGGGTTATTTAAGGGTTCAAATTAAAGCCAATTCTTCGAATTAAGGGATTCTTTTGAAATCAATGCATTTTATGCATCAAAATCTATCAATTAAGCCGATTAAATCCATATCTAATATTTCAAGGAAATTCGAAATTTTTTCGACAATATAATAGGTGATTAAAGTGCTCATATCTCTGCCAATTCTTAAAATTGGTTGCTTTTTTTGGCATTAATGAGTTCTACGCATTGAAATCTACCAGAAAAACCAAAGATATCACAACTTTGAATACTTTCAAAAATAGGTGATTTCTTCTGGACCTATAAGGGGGGTACCTTACGTAAATTCAATAAAACACACACCGAGCATTATCATGAAATTTGTGATTTTCAGGCATTATAAGGGGTTATTTAAGGGTTCAAATTAAAGCCAATTCTTCGAATTAAGGGATTCTTTTGAAATCAATGCATTTTATGCATCAAAATCTATCAATTAAGCCGATTAAATCCATATCTAATATTTCAAGGAAATTCGAAATTTTTTCGACAATATAATAGGTGATTAAAGTGCTCATATCTCTGCCAATTCTTAAAATTGGTTGCTTTTTTTGGCATTAATGAGTTCTACGCATTGAAATCTACCAGAAAAACCAAAGATATCACAACTTTGAATACTTTCAAAAATAGGTGATTTCTTCTGGACCTATAAGGGGGGTACCTTACGTAAATTCAATAAAACACACACCGAGCATTATCATGAAATTTGTGATTTTCAGGCATTATAAGGGGTTATTTAAGGGTTCAAATTAAAGCCAATTCTTCGAATTAAGGGATTTTGAAATCAATGCATTTTATGCATCAAAATCTATCAATTAAGCCGATTAAATCCATATCTAATATTTCAAGGAAATTCGAAATTTTTTCGACAATATAATAGGTGATTAAAGTGCTCATATCTCTGCCAATTCTTAAAATTGGTTGCTTTTTTTGGCATTAATGAGTTCTACGCATTGAAATCTACCAGAAAAACCAAAGATATCACAACTTTGAATACTTTCAAAAATAGGTGATTTCTTCTGGACCTATAAGGGGGGTACCTTACGTAAATTCAATAAAACACACACCGAGCATTATCATGAAATTTGTGATTTTCAGGCATTATAAGGGGTTATTTAAGGGTTCAAATTAAAGCCAATTCTTCGAATTAAGGGATTCTTTTGAAATCAATGCATTTTATGCATCAAAATCTATCAATTAAGCCGATTAAATCCATATCTAATATTTCAAGGAAATTCGAAATTTTTTCGACAATATAATAGGTGATTAAAGTGCTCATATCTCTGCCAATTCTTAAAATTGGTTGCTTTTTTTGGCATTAATGAGTTCTACGCATTGAAATCTACCAGAAAAACCAAAGATATCACAACTTTGAATACTTTCAAAAATAGGTGATTTCTTCTGGACCTATAAGGGGGTACCTTACGTAAATTCAATAAAACACACACCGAGCATTATCATGAAATTTGTGATTTTCAGGCATTATAAGGGGTTATTTAAGGGTTCAAATTAAAGCCAATTCTTCGAATTAAGGGATTCTTTTGAAATCAATGCATTTTATGCATCAAAATCTATCAATTAAGCCGATTAAATCCATATCTAATATTTCAAGGAAATTCGAAATTTTTTCGACAATATAATAGGTGATTAAAGTGCTCATATCTCTGCCAATTCTTAAAATTGGTTGCTTTTTTTGGCATTAATGAGTTCTACGCATTGAAATCTACCAGAAAAACCAAAGATATCACAACTTTGAATACTTTCAAAAATAGGTGATTTCTTCTGGACCTATAAGGGGGGTACCTTACGTAAATTCAATAAAACACACACCGAGCATTATCATGAAATTTGTGATTTTCAGGCATTATAAGGGGTTATTTAAGGGTTCAAATTAAAGCCAATTCTTCGAATTAAGGGATTCTTTTGAAATCAATGCATTTTATGCATCAAAATCTATCAATTAAGCCGATTAAATCCATATCTAATATTTCAAGGAAATTCGAAATTTTTTCGACAATATAATAGGTGATTAAAGTGCTCATATCTCTGCCAATTCTTAAAATTGGTTGCTTTTTTTGGCATTAATGAGTTCTACGCATTGAAATCTACCAGAAAAACCAAAGATATCACAACTTTGAATACTTTCAAAAATAGGTGATTTCTTCTGGACCTATAAGGGGGGTACCTTACGTAAATTCAATAAAACACACACCGAGCATTATCATGAAATTTGTGATTTTCAGGCATTATAAGGGGTTATTTAAGGGTTCAAATTAAAGCCAATTCTTCGAATTAAGGGATTCTTTTGAAATCAATGCATTTTATGCATCAAAATCTATCAATTAAGCCGATTAAATCCATATCTAATATTTCAAGGAAATTCGAAATTTTTTCGACAATATAATAGGTGATTAAAGTGCTCATATCTCTGCCAATTCTTAAAATTGGTTGCTTTTTTTGGCATTAATGAGTTCTACGCATTGAAATCTACCAGAAAAACCAAAGATATCACAACTTTGAATACTTTCAAAAATAGGTGATTTCTTCTGGACCTATAAGGGGGTACCTTACGTAAATTCAATAAAACACACACCGAGCATTATCATGAAATTTGTGATTTTCAGGCATTATAAGGGGTTATTTAAGGGTTCAAATTAAAGCCAATTCTTCGAATTAAGGGATTCTTTTGAAATCAATGCATTTTATGCATCAAAATCTATCAATTAAGCCGATTAAATCCATATCTAATATTTCAAGGAAATTCGAAATTTTTTCGACAATATAATAGGTGATTAAAGTGCTCATATCTCTGCCAATTCTTAAAATTGGTTGCTTTTTTTGGCATTAATGAGTTCTACGCATTGAAATCTACCAGAAAAACCAAAGATATCACAACTTTGAATACTTTCAAAAATAGGTGATTTCTTCTGGACCTATAAGGGGGGTACCTTACGTAAATTCAATAAAACACACACCGAGCATTATCATGAAATTTGTGATTTTCAGGCATTATAAGGGGTTATTTAAGGGTTCAAATTAAAGCCAATTCTTCGAATTAAGGGATTCTTTTGAAATCAATGCATTTTATGCATCAAAATCTATCAATTAAGCCGATTAAATCCATATCTAATATTTCAAGGAAATTCGAAATTTTTTCGACAATATAATAGGTGATTAAAGTGCTCATATCTCTGCCAATTCTTAAAATTGGTTGCTTTTTTTGGCATTAATGAGTTCTACGCATTGAAATCTACCAGAAAAACCAAAGATATCACAACTTTGAATACTTTCAAAAATAGGTGATTTCTTCTGGACCTATAAGGGGGGTACCTTACGTAAATTCAATAAAACACACACCGAGCATTATCATGAAATTTGTGATTTTCAGGCATTATAAGGGGTTATTTAAGGGTTCAAATTAAAGCCAATTCTTCGAATTAAGGGATTCTTTTGAAATCAATGCATTTTATGCATCAAAATCTATCAATTAAGCCGATTAAATCCATATCTAATATTTCAAGGAAATTCGAAATTTTTTCGACAATATAATAGGTGATTAAAGTGCTCATATCTCTGCCAATTCTTAAAATTGGTTGCTTTTTTTGGCATTAATGAGTTCTACGCATTGAAATCTACCAGAAAAACCAAAGATATCACAACTTTGAATACTTTCAAAAATAGGTGATTTCTTCTGGACCTATAAGGGGGGTACCTTACGTAAATTCAATAAAACACACACCGAGCATTATCATGAAATTTGTGATTTTCAGGCATTATAAGGGGTTATTTAAGGGTTCAAATTAAAGCCAATTCTTCGAATTAAGGGATTCTTTTGAAATCAATGCATTTTATGCATCAAAATCTATCAATTAAGCCGATTAAATCCATATCTAATATTTCAAGGAAATTCGAAATTTTTTCGACAATATAATAGGTGATTAAAGTGCTCATATCTCTGCCAATTCTTAAAATTGGTTGCTTTTTTTGGCATTAATGAGTTCTACGCATTGAAATCTACCAGAAAAACCAAAGATATCACAACTTTGAATACTTTCAAAAATAGGTGATTTCTTCTGGACCTATAAGGGGGGTACCTTACGTAAATTCAATAAAACACACACCGAGCATTATCATGAAATTTGTGATTTTCAGGCATTATAAGGGGTTATTTAAGGGTTCAAATTAAAGCCAATTCTTCGAATTAAGGGATTCTTTTGAAATCAATGCATTTTATGCATCAAAATCTATCAATTAAGCCGATTAAATCCATATCTAATATTTCAAGGAAATTCGAAATTTTTTCGACAATATAATAGGTGATTAAAGTGCTCATATCTCTGCCAATTCTTAAAATTGGTTGCTTTTTTTGGCATTAATGAGTTCTACGCATTGAAATCTACCAGAAAAACCAAAGATATCACAACTTTGAATACTTTCAAAAATAGGTGATTTCTTCTGGACCTATAAGGGGGGTACCTTACGTAAATTCAATAAAACACACACCGAGCATTATCATGAAATTTGTGATTTTCAGGCATTATAAGGGGTTATTTAAGGGTTCAAATTAAAGCCAATTCTTCGAATTAAGGGATTCTTTTGAAATCAATGCATTTTATGCATCAAAATCTATCAATTAAGCCGATTAAATCCATATCTAATATTTCAAGGAAATTCGAAATTTTTTCGACAATATAATAGGTGATTAAAGTGCTCATATCTCTGCCAATTCTTAAAATTGGTTGCTTTTTTTGGCATTAATGAGTTCTACGCATTGAAATCTACCAGAAAAACCAAAGATATCACAACTTTGAATACTTTCAAAAATAGGTGATTTCTTCTGGACCTATAAGGGGGGTACCTTACGTAAATTCAATAAAACACACACCGAGCATTATCATGAAATTTGTGATTTTCAGGCATTATAAGGGGTTATTTAAGGGTTCAAATTAAAGCCAATTCTTCGAATTAAGGGATTCTTTTGAAATCAATGCATTTTATGCATCAAAATCTATCAATTAAGCCGATTAAATCCATATCTAATATTTCAAGGAAATTCGAAATTTTTTCGACAATATAATAGGTGATTAAAGTGCTCATATCTCTGCCAATTCTTAAAATTGGTTGCTTTTTTTGGCATTAATGAGTTCTACGCATTGAAATCTACCAGAAAAACCAAAGATATCACAACTTTGAATACTTTCAAAAATAGGTGATTTCTTCTGGACCTATAAGGGGGGTACCTTACGTAAATTCAATAAAACACACACCGAGCATTATCATGAAATTTGTGATTTTCAGGCATTATAAGGGGTTATTTAAGGGTTCAAATTAAAGCCAATTCTTCGAATTAAGGGATTCTTTTGAAATCAATGCATTTTATGCATCAAAATCTATCAATTAAGCCGATTAAATCCATATCTAATATTTCAAGGAAATTCGAAATTTTTTCGACAATATAATAGGTGATTAAAGTGCTCATATCTCTGCCAATTCTTAAAATTGGTTGCTTTTTTTGGCATTAATGAGTTCTACGCATTGAAATCTACCAGAAAAACCAAAGATATCACAACTTTGAATACTTTCAAAAATAGGTGATTTCTTCTGGACCTATAAGGGGGGTACCTTACGTAAATTCAATAAAACACACACCGAGCATTATCATGAAATTTGTGATTTTCAGGCATTATAAGGGGTTATTTAAGGGTTCAAATTAAAGCCAATTCTTCGAATTAAGGGATTCTTTTGAAATCAATGCATTTTATGCATCAAAATCTATCAATTAAGCCGATTAAATCCATATCTAATATTTCAACGAAATTCGAAATTTTTTCGACAATATAATAGGTGATTAAAGTGCTCATATCTCTGCCAATTCTTAAAATTGGTTGCTTTTTTTGGCATTAATGAGTTCTACGCATTGAAATCTACCAGAAAAACCAAAGATATCACAACTTTGAATACTTTCAAAAATAGGTGATTTCTTCTGGACCTATAAGGGGGGTACCTTACGTAAATTCAATAAAACACACACCGAGCATTATCATGAAATTTGTGATTTTCAGGCATTATAAGGGGTTATTTAAGGGTTCAAATTAAAGCCAATTCTTCGAATTAAGGGATTTTTGAAATCAATGCATTTTATGCATCAAAATCTATCAATTAAGCCGATTAAATCCATATCTAATATTTCAAGGAAATTCGAAATTTTTTCGACAATATAATAGGTGATTAAAGTGCTCATATCTCTGCCAATTCTTAAAATTGGTTGCTTTTTTTGGCATTAATGAGTTCTACGCATTGAAATCTACCAGAAAAACCAAAGATATCACAACTTTGAATACTTTCAAAAATAGGTGATTTCTTCTGGACCTATAAGGGGGTACCTTACGTAAATTCAATAAAACACACACCGAGCATTATCATGAAATTTGTGATTTTCAGGCATTATAAGGGGTTATTTAAGGGTTCAAATTAAAGCCAATTCTTCGAATTAAGGGATTCTTTTGAAATCAATGCATTTTATGCATCAAAATCTATCAATTAAGCCGATTAAATCCATATCTAATATTTCAAGGAAATTCGAAATTTTTTCGACAATATAATAGGTGATTAAAGTGCTCATATCTCTGCCAATTCTTAAAATTGGTTGCTTTTTTTGGCATTAATGAGTTCTACGCATTGAAATCTACCAGAAAAACCAAAGATATCACAACTTTGAATACTTTCAAAAATAGGTGATTTCTTCTGGACCTATAAGGGGGGTACCTTACGTAAATTCAATAAAACACACACCGAGCATTATCATGAAATTTGTGATTTTCAGGCATTATAAGGGGTTATTTAAGGGTTCAAATTAAAGCCAATTCTTCGAATTAAGGGATTCTTTTGAAATCAATGCATTTTATGCATCAAAATCTATCAATTAAGCCGATTAAATCCATATCTAATATTTCAAGGAAATTCGAAATTTTTTCGACAATATAATAGGTGATTAAAGTGCTCATATCTCTGCCAATTCTTAAAATTGGTTGCTTTTTTTGGCATTAATGAGTTCTACGCATTGAAATCTACCAGAAAAACCAAAGATATCACAACTTTGAATACTTTCAAAAATAGGTGATTTCTTCTGGACCTATAAGGGGGGTACCTTACGTAAATTCAAAAAACACACCGAGCATTATCATGAAATTTGTGATTTTCAGGCATTATAAGGGGTTATTTAAGGGTTCAAATTAAAGCCAATTCTTCGAATTAAGGGATTCTTTTGAAATCAATGCATTTTATGCATCAAAATCTATCAATTAAGCCGATTAAATCCATATCTAATATTTCAAGAAATTCGAAATTTTTTCGACAATATAATAGGTGATTAAAGTGCTCATATCTCTGCCAATTCTTAAAATTGGTTGCTTTTTTTGGCATTAATGAGTTCTACGCATTGAAATCTACCAGAAAAACCAAAGATATCACAACTTTGAATACTTTCAAAAATAGGTGATTTCTTCTGGACCTATAAGGGGGTACCTTACGTAAATTCAATAAAACACACACCGAGCATTATCATGAAATTTGTGATTTTCAGGCATTATAAGGGGTTATTTAAGGGTTCAAATTAAAGCCAATTCTTCGAATTAAGGGATTCTTTTGAAATCAATGCATTTTATGCATCAAAATCTATCAATTAAGCCGATTAAATCCATATCTAATATTTCAAGGAAATTCGAAATTTTTTCGACAATATAATAGGTGATTAAAGTGCTCATATCTCTGCCAATTCTTAAAATTGGTTGCTTTTTTTGGCATTAATGAGTTCTACGCATTGAAATCTACCAGAAAAACCAAAGATATCACAACTTTGAATACTTTCAAAAATAGGTGATTTCTTCTGGACCTATAAGGGGGGTACCTTACGTAAATTCAATAAAACACACACCGAGCATTATCATGAAATTTGTGATTTTCAGGCATTATAAGGGGTTATTTAAGGGTTCAAATTAAAGCCAATTCTTCGAATTAAGGGATTCTTTTGAAATCAATGCATTTTATGCATCAAAATCTATCAATTAAGCCGATTAAATCCATATCTAATATTTCAACGAAATTCGAAATTTTTTCGACAATATAATAGGTGATTAAAGTGCTCATATCTCTGCCAATTCTTAAAATTGGTTGCTTTTTTTGGCATTAATGAGTTCTACGCATTGAAATCTACCAGAAAAACCAAAGATATCACAACTTTGAATACTTTCAAAAATAGGTGATTTCTTCTGGACCTATAAGGGGGGTACCTTACGTAAATTCAATAAAACACACACCGAGCATTATCATGAAATTTGTGATTTTCAGGCATTATAAGGGGTTATTTAAGGGTTCAAATTAAAGCCAATTCTTCGAATTAAGGGATTCTTTTGAAATCAATGCATTTTATGCATCAAAATCTATCAATTAAGCCGATTAAATCCATATCTAATATTTCAAGGAAATTCGAAATTTTTCGACAATATAATAGGTGATTAAAGTGCTCATATCTCTGCCAATTCTTAAAATTGGTTGCTTTTTTTGGCATTAATGAGTTCTACGCATTGAAATCTACCAGAAAAACCAAAGATATCACAACTTTGAATACTTTCAAAAATAGGTGATTTCTTCTGGACCTATAAGGGGGTACCTTACGTAAATTCAATAAAACACACACCGAGCATTATCATGAAATTTGTGATTTTCAGGCATTATAAGGGGTTATTTAAGGGTTCAAATTAAAGCCAATTCTTCGAATTAAGGGATTCTTTTGAAATCAATGCATTTTATGCATCAAAATCTATCAATTAAGCCGATTAAATCCATATCTAATATTTCAAGGAAATTCGAAATTTTTTCGACAATATAATAGGTGATTAAAGTGCTCATATCTCTGCCAATTCTTAAAATTGGTTGCTTTTTTTGGCATTAATGAGTTCTACGCATTGAAATCTACCAGAAAAACCAAAGATATCACAACTTTGAATACTTTCAAAAATAGGTGATTTCTTCTGGACCTATAAGGGGGGTACCTTACGTAAATTCAATAAAACACACACCGAGCATTATCATGAAATTTGTGATTTTCAGGCATTATAAGGGTTATTTAAGGGTTCAAATTAAAGCCAATTCTTCGAATTAAGGGATTTTTGAAATCAATGCATTTTATGCATCAAAATCTATCAATTAAGCCGATTAAATCCATATCTAATATTTCAACGAAATTCGAAATTTTTTCGACAATATAATAGGTGATTAAAGTGCTCATATCTCTGCCAATTCTTAAAATTGGTTGCTTTTTTTGGCATTAATGAGTTCTACGCATTGAAATCTACCAGAAAAACCAAAGATATCACAACTTTGAATACTTTCAAAAATAGGTGATTTCTTCTGGACCTATAAGGGGGTACCTTACGTAAATTCAATAAAACACACACCGAGCATTATCATGAAATTTGTGATTTTCAGGCATTATAAGGGGTTATTTAAGGGTTCAAATTAAAGCCAATTCTTCGAATTAAGGGATTCTTTTGAAATCAATGCATTTTATGCATCAAAATCTATCAATTAAGCCGATTAAATCCATATCTAATATTTCAACGAAATTCGAAAATTTTTCGACAATATAATAGGTGATTAAAGTGCTCATATCTCTGCCAATTCTTAAAATTGGTTGCTTTTTTTGGCATTAATGAGTTCTACGCATTGAAATCTACCAGAAAAACCAAAGATATCACAACTTTGAATACTTTCAAAAATAGGTGATTTCTTCTGGACCTATAAGGGGGTACCTTACGTAAATTCAATAAAACACACACCGAGCATTATCATGAAATTTGTGATTTTCAGGCATTATAAGGGGTTATTTAAGGGTTCAAATTAAAGCCAATTCTTCGAATTAAGGGATTCTTTTGAAATCAATGCATTTTATGCATCAAAATCTATCAATTAAGCCGATTAAATCCATATCTAATATTTCAAGGAAATTCGAAATTTTTTCGACAATATAATAGGTGATTAAAGTGCTCATATCTCTGCCAATTCTTAAAATTGGTTGCTTTTTTTGGCATTAATGAGTTCTACGCATTGAAATCTACCAGAAAAACCAAAGATATCACAACTTTGAATACTTTCAAAAATAGGTGATTTCTTCTGGACCTATAAGGGGGGTACCTTACGTAAATTCAATAAAACACACACCGAGCATTATCATGAAATTTGTGATTTTCAGGCATTATAAGGGGTTATTTAAGGGTTCAAATTAAAGCCAATTCTTCGAATTAAGGGATTCTTTTGAAATCAATGCATTTTATGCATCAAAATCTATCAATTAAGCCGATTAAATCCATATCTAATATTTCAAGGAAATTCGAAATTTTTTCGACAATATAATAGGTGATTAAAGTGCTCATATCTCTGCCAATTCTTAAAATTGGTTGCTTTTTTTGGCATTAATGAGTTCTACGCATTGAAATCTACCAGAAAAACCAAAGATATCACAACTTTGAATACTTTCAAAAATAGGTGATTTCTTCTGGACCTATAAGGGGGGTACCTTACGTAAATTCAATAAAACACACACCGAGCATTATCATGAAATTTGTGATTTTCAGGCATTATAAGGGGTTATTTAAGGGTTCAAATTAAAGCCAATTCTTCGAATTAAGGGATTCTTTTGAAATCAATGCATTTTATGCATCAAAATCTATCAATTAAGCCGATTAAATCCATATCTAATATTTCAAGGAAATTCGAAATTTTTTCGACAATATAATAGGTGATTAAAGTGCTCATATCTCTGCCAATTCTTAAAATTGGTTGCTTTTTTTGGCATTAATGAGTTCTACGCATTGAAATCTACCAGAAAAACCAAAGATATCACAACTTTGAATACTTTCAAAAATAGGTGATTTCTTCTGGACCTATAAGGGGGTACCTTACGTAAATTCAATAAAACACACACCGAGCATTATCATGAAATTTGTGATTTTCAGGCATTATAAGGGGTTATTTAAGGGTTCAAATTAAAGCCAATTCTTCGAATTAAGGGATTCTTTTGAAATCAATGCATTTTATGCATCAAAATCTATCAATTAAGCCGATTAAATCCATATCTAATATTTCAAGGAAATTCGAAATTTTTTCGACAATATAATAGGTGATTAAAGTGCTCATATCTCTGCCAATTCTTAAAATTGGTTGCTTTTTTTGGCATTAATGAGTTCTACGCATTGAAATCTACCAGAAAAACCAAAGATATCACAACTTTGAATACTTTCAAAAATAGGTGATTTCTTCTGGACCTATAAGGGGGGTACCTTACGTAAATTCAATAAAACACACCGAGCATTATCATGAAATTTGTGATTTTCAGGCAGTATAAGGGGTTATTTAAGGGTTCAAATTAAAGCCAATTCTTCGAATTAAGGGATTAATTTGAAATCAATGCATTTTATGCATCAAAATCTATCAATTAAGCCGATTAAATCCATATCTAATATTTCAACGAAATTCGAAATTTTTTCGACAATATAATAGGTGATTAAAGTGCTCATATCTCTGCCAATTCTTAAAATTGGTTGCTTTTTTTGGCATTAATGAGTTCTACGCATTGAAATCTACCAGAAAAACCAAAGATATCACAACTTTGAATACTTTCAAAAATAGGTGATTTCTTCTGGACCTATAAGGGGGGTACCTTACGTAAATTCAATAAAACACACACCGAGCATTATCATGAAATTTGTGATTTTCAGGCATTATAAGGGGTTATTTAAGGGTTCAAATTAAAGCCAATTCTTCGAATTAAGGGATTCTTTTGAAATCAATGCATTTTATGCATCAAAATCTATCAATTAAGCCGATTAAATCCATATCTAATATTTCAAGGAAATTCGAAATTTTTTCGACAATATAATAGGTGATTAAAGTGCTCATATCTCTGCCAATTCTTAAAATTGGTTGCTTTTTTTGGCATTAATGAGTTCTACGCATTGAAATCTACCAGAAAAACCAAAGATATCACAACTTTGAATACTTTCAAAAATAGGTGATTTCTTCTGGACCTATAAGGGGGTACCTTACGTAAATTCAATAAAACACACACCGAGCATTATCATGAAATTTGTGATTTTCAGGCATATAAGGGGTTATTTAAGGGTTCAAATTAAAGCCAATTCTTCGAATTAAGGGATTCTTTTGAAATCAATGCATTTTATGCATCAAAATCTATCAATTAAGCCGATTAAATCCATATCTAATATTTCAACGAAATTCGAAATTTTTTCGACAATATAATAGGTGATTAAAGTGCTCATATCTCTGCCAATTCTTAAAATTGGTTGCTTTTTTTGGCATTAATGAGTTCTACGCATTGAAATCTACCAGAAAAACCAAAGATATCACAACTTTGAATACTTTCAAAAATAGGTGATTTCTTCTGGACCTATAAGGGGGTACCTTACGTAAATTCAATAAAACACACACCGAGCATTATCATGAAATTTGTGATTTTCAGGCATTATAAGGGTTATTTAAGGGTTCAAATTAAAGCCAATTCTTCGAATTAAGGGATTCTTTTGAAATCAATGCATTTTATGCATCAAAATCTATCAATTAAGCCGATTAAATCCATATCTAATATTTCAACGAAATTCAAAATTTTTTCGACAATATAATAGGTGATTAAAGTGCTCATATCTCTGCCAATTCTTAAAATTGGTTGCTTTTTTTGGCATTAATGAGTTCTACGCATTGAAATCTACCAGAAAAACCAAAGATATCACAACTTTGAATACTTTCAAAAATAGGTGATTTCTTCTGGACCTATAAGGGGGGTACCTTACGTAAATTCAATAAAACACACACCGAGCATTATCATGAAATTTGTGATTTTCAGGCATTATAAGGGGTTATTTAAGGGTTCAAATTAAAGCCAATTCTTCGAATTAAGGGATTCTTTTGAAATCAATGCATTTATGCATCAAAATCTATCAATTAAGCCGATTAAATCATATCTAATATTTCAAACGAAATTCG
>JALAJA010001965.1:0-16294 GCA_023376005.1 Doryteuthis pealeii | reverse complement strand
CCCGTTAATCCGCACGCCGTCAATTCTAAGCAGGAATGCGTGCAATTAATTCCAACCAACCTGGACCAAACAACCAAACAAGCCCAACGGGTTGATTCCCGTAATCTCGGCACCCGTGCAAATTAATTTTAGTAGGAATTGGTTCCATAATGCCAACCAACCTGGACAAACAACCCAAACAAGGCCCCAACGGAATGATCCGTTAATCACGGCAACACGTTGCAAATTCCTAGCAGGAATTGGTTCCAAATAATGCCACCAACCTGGACAAATACAAACCCCAAACAAGGACCCAACGGAGTAGGATTCCGGTTTTTAATCCGGCACACCGTGCAAATCTTTAGCAGGAATTCGTTCCCACATTAATGCACCAACCTGGACCAAATAAAACCAAACAAGTCGCCCACGTGGTGGATCCAGTTTCCGCACAAGCCAGTGCAAATGTTGCAGGAATTTGTTCCATTAATGCCAACCAACCTGGACAAATACAACCAACAAGCCCACCCACGCGGGTGGATTCCCGTTAATCCGGCACCCGTGCAAATTCTTAGCGGAATGGTTCCATTAATGCCAACCAACCTGGACAAATACAACAAACAAGGCCCAACGTGGTGGATTCCGTTAATCCGGCACCCGTGCAAATTCTTAGCGGAATTGGTTCCATTAATGCCAACCAACCTGGACAAATTAACCAAACAAGGCCCAACGTGGTGGATTCCCGTTAATCCGGCACCCGTGCAATTCTTAGCCGGAATTGGTTCCTTAATGCCAACCAACCTGGACAAATACAACCAAACAAGCCCCCACGTGGTGATTCCCGTTAATCCGGCACCCGTGCAAATTCTTAGCCGGAATTGGTTCCATTAATGCCAACCAACCTGGACAAATACAACCAAACAAGGCCCAACGTGGTGGATTCCCGTTAATCCGGCACCCGTGCAAATTCTTAGCGGAATTGGTTCCATTAATGCCAACCAACCTGGAACAATACAACAAACAAGGCCCAACGTGGTGGATTCCGTTAATCCGGCACCCGTGCAAATTCTTAGCCGGAATTGGTTCCATTAAATGCCAACCAACTGACAAATACAACCAAACAAGGCCCAACGGGTGGATTCCCGTTAATCCGGCACCCGTGCAAATTCTTAGCCGGAATTGGTTCCATTAATGCCAACCAACCTGGACAAATACAACAAACAAGGCCCAACGGGTGGATTCCCGTTAATCCGGCACCCGTGCAAATTCTTAGCCGGAATTGGTTCCATTAATGCCAACCAACCTGGACAAATACAACCAAACAAGGCCCAACGTGGTGGATTCCCGTTAATCCGGCACCCGTGCAAATTCTTAGCGGAATTGGTTCCATTAATGCCAACCAACCTGGACAAATACAACAAACAAGGCCAACGGTGGATTCCGTTAATCCGGCACCCGTGCAAATTCTTAGCCGGAATTGGTTCCATTAATGCCAACCAACCTGGACAAATACAACAAACAAGGCCCAACGTGGTGGATTCCCGTTAATCCGGCACCCGTGCAAATTCTTAGCCGGAATTGGTTCCATTAATGCCAACCAACCTGGACAAAATACAACCAAACAAGCCCAACGTGGTGGATTCCCGTTAATCCGGCACCCGTGCAAATTCTTAGCCGGAATTGGTTCCATTAATGCCAACCAACCTGGACAAATACAACCAAACAAGGCCCAACGTGGTGGATTCCCGTTAATCCGGCACCCGTGCAAATTCTTAGCGGAATTGGTTCCATTAATTCTCCCCAACCAACCAATGGACAAATACAACCAAACAAGGCCCAACGTGGTGGATTCCCGTTAATCCGGCACCCGTGCAAATTCTTAGCCGGAATTGGTTCCATTAACCAACCAACCTGGACAAATACAAAACAAACAAGGCCCAACGTGGTGGATTCCCGTTAATCCGGCACCCGTGCAAATTCTTAGCCGGAATTGGTTCCTTAATGCCAACCACCTGGACAAATACAACCAACAAAGCCCAACGGTGGATTCCCGTTAATCCGGCACCCGTGCAAATTCTTAGCCGGAATTGGTTCCATTAATGCCAACCAACCTGGACAAATACAACCAAACAAGGCCCAACGTGGTGGATTCCCGTTAATCCGGCACCCGTGCAAATTCTTAGCCGGAATTGGTTCCATTAATGCCAACCAACCTGGACAAATACAACCAAACAAGGCCCAACGTGGTGGATTCCCGTTAATCCGGCACCCGTGCAAATTCTTAGCGGAATTGGTTCCATTAAGCCAACCAACCTGGACAAATACAACCAAACAAGGCCCAACGTGGTGGATTCCCGTTAATCCGGCACCCGTGCAAATTCTTAGCGGAATTGGTTCCATTAATGCCAACCAACCTGGACAAATACAACAGGCCCAACGTGGTGGATTCCCGTTAATCCGGCACCCGTGCAAATTCTTAGCCGGAATTGGTTTCCATTAATGCCAACCAACCTGGACAAATACAACCAAACAAGGCCCAACGTGGTGGATTCCCGTTAATCCGGCACCCGTGCAAATTCTTAGCGGAATTGGTTCCATTAATGCCAACCAACCTGGACAAATACAACCAAACAAGGCCCAACGTGGTGGATTCCCGTTAATCCGGCACCCGTGCAAATTCTTAGCCGGAATTGGTTCCATTAATGCCAACCAACCTGGACAAATACAACCAAACAAGGCCCAACGTGGTGGATTCCCGTTAATCCGGCACCCGTGCAAATTCTTAGCGGAATTGGTTCCATTAATGCCAACCAACCTGGACAAATACAACCAAACAAGCCCAACGTGGTGGATTCCCGTTAATCCGGCCGTGCAAATTCTTAGCCGGAATTGGTTCCATTAACCAACCACCTGGACAAATACAACAAACAAGGCCCAACGTGGTGGATTCCCGTTAATCCGGCACCCGTGCAAATTCTTAGCGGAATTGGTTCCATTAATGCCAACCAACTGGACAAATACAACCAACAAGGCCCAACGTGGTGGATTCCGTTAATCCGGCACCCGTGCAAATTCTTAGCCGGAATTGGTTCCATTAATGCCAACCAACCTGGACAAATACAACCAAACAAGGCCCAACGTGGTGGATTCCCGTTAATCCGGCACCCGTGCAAATTCTTAGCGGAATTGGTTCCATTAATGCCAACCACCTGGACAAATACAACCAAACAAGGCCCAACGGGTGGATTCCCGTTAATCCGGCACCCGTGCAAATTCTTAGCCGGAATTGGTTCCATTAATGCCAACCAAGCTGGACAAATACAACCAAACAAAGCCCAACGTGGTGGATTCCCGTTAATCCGGCACCCGTGCAAATTCTTAGCCGGAATTGGTTCCATTAATGCCAACCAACCTGGACAAATACAACAAACAAGGCCCAACGGGTGGATTCCCGTTAATCCGGCACCCGTGCAAATTCTTAGCGGAATTGGTTCCATTAATGCCAACCAACCTGGACAAATACAACCAAACAAGGCCCAACGTGGTGGATTCCGTTAATCCGGCACCCGTGCAAATTCTTAGCGGAATTGGTTCCATTAATGCCAACCAACCTGGACAAATACAACCAAACAAAGCCCAACGTGGTGGATTCCCGTTAATCCGGCACCCGTGCAAATTCTTAGCCGGAATTGGTTCCATTAATGCCAACCAACCTGGACAAATACAACCAAACAAGGCCCAACGTGGTGGATTCCCGTTAATCCGGCACCCGTGCAAATTCTTAGCGGAATTGTTCCATTAATGCCAACCAACCTGGACAAATACAAAAACAAGGCCCAACGTGGTGGATTCCCGTTAATCCGGCACCCGTGCAAATTCTTAGCCGGAATTGGTTCCATTAATGCCAACCAACCTGGACAAATACAACCAAACAAGGCCCAACGTGGTGGATTCCCGTTAATCCGGCACCCGTGCAAATTCTTAGCGGAATTGGTTCCATTAATGCCAACCAACCTGGACAAATACAACCAAACAAGGCCCAACGTGGTGGATTCCCGTTAATCCGGCACCCGTGCAAATTCTTAGCGGAATTGGTTCCATTAATGCCAACCAACCTGGACAAATACAACCAAACAAGGCCCAACGTGGTGGATTCCCGTTAATCCGGCACCCGTGCAAATTCTTAGCGGAATTGGTTCCATTAATGCCAACCACCTGGACAAATACAACCAAACAAGGCCCAACGTGGTGGATTCCCGTTAATCCGGCACCCGTGCAAATTCTTAGCGGAATTGGTTCCATTAATGCCAACCAACTGGACAAATACAACCAAACAAAGCCCAACGTGGTGGATTCCCGTTAATCCGGCACCCGTGCAAATTCTTAGCGGAATTGGTTCCATTAATGCCAACCAACCTGGACAAATACAACAAACAAGGCCCAACGTGGTGGATTCCCGTTAATCCGGCACCCGTGCAAATTCTTAGCAGGAATTGGTTCCATTAATGCCAACCAACCTGGACAAATACAACCAACAAGGCCCAACGTGGTGGATTCCCGTTAATCCGGCACCCGTGCAAATTCTTAGCCGGAATTGGTTCCATTAATGCCAACCAACCTGGACAAATACAACCAAACAAGGCCCAACGTGGTGGATTCCCGTTAATCCGGCACCCGTGCAAATTCTTAGCGGAATTGGTTCCATTAATGCCAACCAACCTGGACAAATACAACCAAACAAGGCCCAACGTGGTGGATTCCCGTTAATCCGGCACCCGTGCAAATTCTTAGCGGAATTGGTTCCATTAATGCCAACCAACCTGGACAAATACAACCAAACAAGGCCCAACGTGGTGGATTCCCGTTAATCCGGCACCCGTGCAAATTCTTAGCCGGAATTGGTTCCATTAATGCCAACCAACCTGGACAAATACAACCAAACAAGGCCCAACGTGGTGGATTCCCGTTAATCCGGCACCCGTGCAAATTCTTAGCAGGAATTGGTTCCATTAATGCCAACCAACCTGGACAAATACAACCAAACAAGGCCCAACGTGGTGGATTCCCGTTAATCCGGCACCCGTGCAAATTCTTAGCAGGAATTGGTTCCATTAATGCCAACCAACCTGGACAAATACAACCAAACAAGGCCCAACGTGGTGGATTCCCGTTAATCCGGCACCCGTGCAAATTCTTAGCAGGAATTGGTTCCATTAATGCCAACCAACCTGGACAAATACAACCAAACAAGGCCCAACGTGGTGGATTCCCGTTAATCCGGCACCCGTGCAAATTCTTAGCAGGAATTGGTTCCATTAATGCCAACCAACCTGGACAAATACAACCAAACAAGGCCCAACGTGGTGGATTCCCGTTAATCCGGCACCCGTGCAAATTCTTAGCGGAATTGGTTCCATTAATGCCAAAACCTGGACAAATACAACCAAACAAGGCCCAACGTGGTGGATTCCCGTTAATCCGGCACCCGTGCAAATTCTTAGCGGAATTGGTTCCATTAATGCCAACCAACTGGACAAATACAACCAAACAAGCCCAACGTGGTGGATTCCCGTTAATCCGGCACCCGTGCAAATTCTTAGCGGAATTGGTTCCATTAATGCCAACCAACCTGGACAAATACAACAAACAAGGCCCAACGTGGTGGATTCCGTTAATCCGGCACCCGTGCAAATTCTTAGCGGAATTGGTTCCATTAATGCCAACCAACCTGGACAAATACAACCAACAAGGCCCAACGTGGTGGATTCCCGTTAATCCGGCACCCGTGCAAATTCTTAGCAGGAATTGGTTCCATTAATGCCAACCAACCTGGACAAATACAACCAAACAAGGCCCAACGTGGTGGATTCCCGTTAATCCGGCACCCGTGCAAATTCTTAGGAATTGGTTCCATTAATGCCAACCAACCTGGACAAATACAACCAAACAAGGCCCAACGTGGTGGATTCCCGTTAATCCGGCACCCGTGCAAATTCTTAGCAGGAATTGGTTCCATTAATGCCAACCAACCTGGACAAATACAACCAAACAAGGCCCAACGTGGTGGATTCCCGTTAATCCGGCACCCGTGCAAATTCTTAGCGGAATTGGTTCCATTAATGCCAACCAACCTGGACAAATACAACCAAACAAGGCCCAACGTGGTGGATTCCCGTTAATCCGGCACCCGTGCAAATTCTTAGCGGAATTGGTTCCATTAATGCCAACCAACCTGGACAAATACAACAAACAAGGCCCAACGTGGTGGATTCCCGTTAATCCGGCACCCGTGCAAATTCTTAGCGGAATTGGTTCCATTAATGCCAACCAACCTGGACAAATACAACCAAACAAGGCCCAACGTGGTGGATTCCCGTTAATCCGGCACCCGTGCAAATTCTTAGCAGGAATTGGTTCCATTAATGCCAACCAACCTGGACAAATACAACCAAACAAGGCCCAACGTGGTGGATTCCCGTTAATCCGGCACCCGTGCAAATTCTTAGCGGAATTGGTTCCATTAATGCCAACCAACCTGGACAAATACAACCAACAAGGCCCAACGTGGTGGATTCCCGTTAATCCGGCACCCGTGCAAATTCTTAGCAGGAATTGGTTCCATTAATGCCAACCAACCTGGACAAATACAACCAAACAAGGCCCAACGTGGTGGATTCCCGTTAATCCGGCACCCGTGCAAATTCTTAGCAGGAATTGGTTCCATTAATGCCAACCAACCTGGACAAATACAACCAAACAAGGCCCAACGTGGTGGATTCCCGTTAATCCGGCACCCGTGCAAATTCTTAGCAGGAATTGGTTCCATTAATGCCAACCAACCTGGACAAATACAACCAAACAAGGCCCAACGTGGTGGATTCCCGTTAATCCGGCACCCGTGCAAATTCTTAGCGGAATTGGTTCCATTAATGCCAACCAACCTGGACAAATACAACAAACAAGGCCCAACGTGGTGGATTCCCGTTAATCCGGCACCCGTGCAAATTCTTAGCAGGAATTGGTTCCATTAATGCCAACCAACCTGGACAAATACAACCAAACAAGGCCCAACGTGGTGGATTCCCGTTAATCCGGCACCCGTGCAAATTCTTAGCGGAATTGGTTCCATTAATGCCAACCAACCTGGACAAATACAACCAAACAAGGCCCAACGTGGTGGATTCCCGTTAATCCGGCACCCGTGCAAATTCTTAGCAGGAATTGGTTCCATTAATGCCAACCAACCTGGACAAATACAACCAAACAAGGCCCAACGTGGTGGATTCCCGTTAATCCGGCACCCGTGCAAATTCTTAGCAGGAATTGGTTCCATTAATGCCAACCAACCTGGACAAATACAACCAAACAAGGCCCAACGTGGTGGATTCCCGTTAATCCGGCACCCGTGCAAATTCTTAGCAGGAATTGGTTCCATTAATGCCAACCAACCTGGACAAATACAACCAAACAAGGCCCAACGTGGTGGATTCCCGTTAATCCGGCACCCGTGCAAATTCTTAGCAGGAATTGGTTCCATTAATGCCAACCAACCTGGACAAATACAACCAAACAAGGCCCAACGTGGTGGATTCCCGTTAATCCGGCACCCGTGCAAATTCTTAGCGGAATTGGTTCCATTAATGCCAACCAACCTGGACAAATACAACCAAACAAGGCCCAACGTGGTGGATTCCCGTTAATCCGGCACCCGTGCAAATTCTTAGCGGAATTGGTTCCATTAATGCCAACCAACCTGGACAAATACAACCAAACAAGGCCCAACGTGGTGGATTCCCGTTAATCCGGCACCCGTGCAAATTCTTAGCAGGAATTGGTTCCATTAATGCCAACCAACCTGGACAAATACAACCAAACAAGGCCCAACGTGGTGGATTCCCGTTAATCCGGCACCCGTGCAAATTCTTAGCGGAATTGGTTCCATTAATGCCAACCAACCTGGACAAATACAACCAAACAAGGCCCAACGTGGTGGATTCCCGTTAATCCGGCACCCGTGCAAATTCTTAGCGGAATTGGTTCCATTAATGCCAACCAACCTGGACAAATACAACCAAACAAGGCCCAACGTGGTGGATTCCCGTTAATCCGGCACCCGTGCAAATTCTTAGCAGGAATTGGTTCCATTAATGCCAACCAACCTGGACAAATACAACCAAACAAGGCCCAACGTGGTGGATTCCCGTTAATCCGGCACCCGTGCAAATTCTTAGCAGGAATTGGTTCCATTAATGCCAACCAACCTGGACAAATACAACCAAACAAGGCCCAACGTGGTGGATTCCCGTTAATCCGGCACCCGTGCAAATTCTTAGCAGGAATTGGTTCCATTAATGCCAACCAACCTGGACAAATACAACCAAACAAGGCCCAACGTGGTGGATTCCCGTTAATCCGGCACCCGTGCAAATTCTTAGCAGGAATTGGTTCCATTAATGCCAACCAACCTGGACAAATACAACCAAACAAGGCCCAACGTGGTGGATTCCCGTTAATCCGGCACCCGTGCAAATTCTTAGCAGGAATTGGTTCCATTAATGCCAACCAACCTGGACAAATACAACCAAACAAGGCCCAACGTGGTGGATTCCCGTTAATCCGGCACCCGTGCAAATTCTTAGCAGGAATTGGTTCCATTAATGCCAACCAACCTGGACAAATACAACCAAACAAGGCCCAACGTGGTGGATTCCCGTTAATCCGGCACCCGTGCAAATTCTTAGCAGGAATTGGTTCCATTAATGCCAACCAACCTGGACAAATACAACCAAACAAGGCCCAACGTGGTGGATTCCCGTTAATCCGGCACCCGTGCAAATTCTTAGCCGGAATTGGTTCCATTAATGCCAACCAACCTGGACAAATACAACCAAACAAGGCCCAACGTGGTGGATTCCCGTTAATCCGGCACCCGTGCAAATTCTTAGCGGAATTGGTTCCATTAATGCCAACCAACCTGGACAAATACAACCAAACAAGGCCCAACGTGGTGGATTCCCGTTAATCCGGCACCCGTGCAAATTCTTAGCAGGAATTGGTTCCATTAATGCCAACCAACCTGGACAAATACAACCAAACAAGGCCCAACGTGGTGGATTCCCGTTAATCCGGCACCCGTGCAAATTCTTAGCAGGAATTGGTTCCATTAATGCCAACCAACCTGGACAAATACAACCAAACAAGGCCCAACGGTGGATTCCCGTTAATCCGGCACCCGTGCAAATTCTTAGCAGGAATTGGTTCCATTAATGCCAACCAACCTGGACAAATACAACCAAACAAGGCCCAACGTGGTGGATTCCCGTTAATCCGGCACCCGTGCAAATTCTTAGCAGGAATTGGTTCCATTAATGCCAACCAACCTGGACAAATACAACCAAACAAGGCCCAACGTGGTGGATTCCCGTTAATCCGGCACCCGTGCAAATTCTTAGCAGGAATTGGTTCCATTAATGCCAACCAACCTGGACAAATACAACCAAACAAGGCCCAACGTGGTGGATTCCCGTTAATCCGGCACCCGTGCAAATTCTTAGCAGGAATTGGTTCCATTAATGCCAACCAACCTGGACAAATACAACCAAACAAGGCCCAACGTGGTGGATTCCCGTTAATCCGGCACCCGTGCAAATTCTTAGCAGGAATTGGTTCCATTAATGCCAACCAACCTGGACAAATACAACCAAACAAGGCCCAACGTGGTGGATTCCCGTTAATCCGGCACCCGTGCAAATTCTTAGCAGGAATTGGTTCCATTAATGCCAACCAACCTGGACAAATACAACCAAACAAGGCCCAACGTGGTGGATTCCCGTTAATCCGGCACCCGTGCAAATTCTTAGCAGGAATTGGTTCCATTAATGCCAACCAACCTGGACAAATACAACCAAACAAGGCCCAACGTGGTGGATTCCCGTTAATCCGGCACCCGTGCAAATTCTTAGCAGGAATTGGTTCCATTAATGCCAACCAACCTGGACAAATACAACCAAACAAGGCCCAACGTGGTGGATTCCCGTTAATCCGGCACCCGTGCAAATTCTTAGCAGGAATTGGTTCCATTAATGCCAACCAACCTGGACAAATACAACCAAACAAGGCCCAACGTGGTGGATTCCCGTTAATCCGGCACCCGTGCAAATTCTTAGCAGGAATTGGTTCCATTAATGCCAACCAACCTGGACAAATACAACCAAACAAGGCCCAACGTGGTGGATTCCCGTTAATCCGGCACCCGTGCAAATTCTTAGCAGGAATTGGTTCCATTAATGCCAACCAACCTGGACAAATACAACCAAACAAGGCCCAACGTGGTGGATTCCCGTTAATCCGGCACCCGTGCAAATTCTTAGCAGGAATTGGTTCCATTAATGCCAACCAACCTGGACAAATACAACCAAACAAGGCCCAACGTGGTGGATTCCCGTTAATCCGGCACCCGTGCAAATTCTTAGCGGAATTGGTTCCATTAATGCCAACCAACCTGGACAAATACAACCAAACAAGGCCCAACGGGTGGATTCCCGTTAATCCGGCACCCGTGCAAATTCTTAGCAGGAATTGGTTCCATTAATGCCAACCAACCTGGACAAATACAACCAAACAAGGCCCAACGTGGTGGATTCCCGTTAATCCGGCACCCGTGCAAATTCTTAGCAGGAATTGGTTCCATTAATGCCAACCAACCTGGACAAATACAACCAAACAAGGCCCAACGTGGTGGATTCCCGTTAATCCGGCACCCGTGCAAATTCTTAGCAGGAATTGGTTCCATTAATGCCAACCAACCTGGACAAATACAACCAAACAAGGCCCAACGTGGTGGATTCCCGTTAATCCGGCACCCGTGCAAATTCTTAGCAGGAATTGGTTCCATTAATGCCAACCAACCTGGACAAATACAACCAAACAAGGCCCAACGTGGTGGATTCCCGTTAATCCGGCACCCGTGCAAATTCTTAGCAGGAATTGGTTCCATTAATGCCAACCAACCTGGACAAATACAACCAAACAAGGCCCAACGTGGTGGATTCCCGTTAATCCGGCACCCGTGCAAATTCTTAGCAGGAATTGGTTCCATTAATGCCAACCAACCTGGACAAATACAACCAAACAAGGCCCAACGTGGTGGATTCCCGTTAATCCGGCACCCGTGCAAATTCTTAGCAGGAATTGGTTCCATTAATGCCAACCAACCTGGACAAATACAACCAAACAAGGCCCAACGTGGTGGATTCCCGTTAATCCGGCACCCGTGCAAATTCTTAGCAGGAATTGGTTCCATTAATGCCAACCAACCTGGACAAATACAACCAAACAAGGCCCAACGTGGTGGATTCCCGTTAATCCGGCACCCGTGCAAATTCTTAGCGGAATTGGTTCCATTAATGCCAACCAACCTGGACAAATACAACCAAACAAGGCCCAACGTGGTGGATTCCCGTTAATCCGGCACCCGTGCAAATTCTTAGCGGAATTGGTTCCATTAATGCCAACCAACCTGGACAAATACAACCAAACAAGGCCCAACGTGGTGGATTCCCGTTAATCCGGCACCCGTGCAAATTCTTAGCGGAATTGGTTCCATTAATGCCAACCAACCTGGACAAATACAACAAACAAGGCCCAACGTGGTGGATTCCCGTTAATCCGGCACCCGTGCAAATTCTTAGCGGAATTGGTTCCATTAATGCCAACCAACCTGGACAAATACAACCAAACAAGGCCCAACGTGGTGGATTCCCGTTAATCCGGCACCCGTGCAAATTCTTAGCAGGAATTGGTTCCATTAATGCCAACCAACCTGGACAAATACAACCAAACAAGGCCCAACGTGGTGGATTCCCGTTAATCCGGCACCCGTGCAAATTCTTAGCAGGAATTGGTTCCATTAATGCCAACCAACCTGGACAAATACAACCAAACAAGGCCCAACGTGGTGGATTCCCGTTAATCCGGCACCCGTGCAAATTCTTAGCAGGAATTGGTTCCATTAATGCCAACCAACCTGGACAAATACAACCAAACAAGGCCCAACGTGGTGGATTCCCGTTAATCCGGCACCCGTGCAAATTCTTAGCAGGAATTGGTTCCATTAATGCCAACCAACCTGGACAAATACAACCAAACAAGGCCCAACGTGGTGGATTCCCGTTAATCCGGCACCCGTGCAAATTCTTAGCAGGAATTGGTTCCATTAATGCCAACCAACCTGGACAAATACAACCAAACAAGGCCCAACGTGGTGGATTCCCGTTAATCCGGCACCCGTGCAAATTCTTAGCGGAATTGGTTCCATTAATGCCAACCAACCTGGACAAATACAACCAAACAAGGCCCAACGTGGTGGATTCCCGTTAATCCGGCACCCGTGCAAATTCTTAGCAGGAATTGGTTCCATTAATGCCAACCAACCTGGACAAATACAACCAAACAAGGCCCAACGTGGTGGATTCCCGTTAATCCGGCACCCGTGCAAATTCTTAGCGGAATTGGTTCCATTAATGCCAACCAACCTGGACAAATACAACCAAACAAGGCCCAACGTGGTGGATTCCCGTTAATCCGGCACCCGTGCAAATTCTTAGCAGGAATTGGTTCCATTAATGCCAACCAACCTGGACAAATACAACCAAACAAGGCCCAACGTGGTGGATTCCCGTTAATCCGGCACCCGTGCAAATTCTTAGCAGGAATTGGTTCCATTAATGCCAACCAACCTGGACAAATACAACCAAACAAGGCCCAACGTGGTGGATTCCCGTTAATCCGGCACCCGTGCAAATTCTTAGCAGGAATTGGTTCCATTAATGCCAACCAACCTGGACAAATACAACCAAACAAGGCCCAACGTGGTGGATTCCCGTTAATCCGGCACCCGTGCAAATTCTTAGCAGGAATTGGTTCCATTAATGCCAACCAACCTGGACAAATACAACCAAACAAGGCCCAACGTGGTGGATTCCCGTTAATCCGGCACCCGTGCAAATTCTTAGCAGGAATTGGTTCCATTAATGCCAACCAACCTGGACAAATACAACCAAACAAGGCCCAACGTGGTGGATTCCCGTTAATCCGGCACCCGTGCAAATTCTTAGCAGGAATTGGTTCCATTAATGCCAACCAACCTGGACAAATACAACCAAACAAGGCCCAACGGGTGGATTCCCGTTAATCCGGCACCCGTGCAAATTCTTAGCGGAATTGGTTCCATTAATGCCAACCAACCTGGACAAATACAACCAAACAAGGCCCAACGTGGTGGATTCCCGTTAATCCGGCACCCGTGCAAATTCTTAGCAGGAATTGGTTCCATTAATGCCAACCAACCTGGACAAATACAACCAAACAAGGCCCAACGTGGTGGATTCCCGTTAATCCGGCACCCGTGCAAATTCTTAGCGGAATTGGTTCCATTAATGCCAACCAACCTGGACAAATACAACCAAACAAGGCCCAACGTGGTGGATTCCCGTTAATCCGGCACCCGTGCAAATTCTTAGCGGAATTGGTTCCATTAATGCCAACCAACCTGGACAAATACAACCAAACAAGGCCCAACGTGGTGGATTCCCGTTAATCCGGCACCCGTGCAAATTCTTAGCGGAATTGGTTCCATTAATGCCAACCAACCTGGACAAATACAACCAAACAAGGCCCAACGTGGTGGATTCCCGTTAATCCGGCACCCGTGCAAATTCTTAGCGGAATTGGTTCCATTAATGCCAACCAACCTGGACAAATACAACCAAACAAGGCCCAACGTGGTGGATTCCCGTTAATCCGGCACCCGTGCAAATTCTTAGCAGGAATTGGTTCCATTAATGCCAACCAACCTGGACAAATACAACCAAACAAGGCCCAACGTGGTGGATTCCCGTTAATCCGGCACCCGTGCAAATTCTTAGCGGAATTGGTTCCATTAATGCCAACCAACCTGGACAAATACAACCAAACAAGGCCCAACGTGGTGGATTCCCGTTAATCCGGCACCCGTGCAAATTCTTAGCGGAATTGGTTCCATTAATGCCAACCAACCTGGACAAATACAACCAAACAAGGCCCAACGGGTGGATTCCCGTTAATCCGGCACCCGTGCAAATTCTTAGCGGAATTGGTTCCATTAATGCCAACCAACCTGGACAAATACAACCAACAAGGCCCAACGTGGTGGATTCCCGTTAATCCGGCACCCGTGCAAATTCTTAGCGGAATTGGTTCCATTAATGCCAACCTGGACAAATACAACCAAACAAGGCCCAACGGGTGGATTCCCGTTAATCCGGCACCCGTGCAAATTCTTAGCGGAATTGGTTCCATTAATGCCAACCAACCTGGACAAATACAACCAAACAAGGCCCAACGTGGTGGATTCCCGTTAATCCGGCACCCGTGCAAATTCTTAGCGGAATTGGTTCCATTAATGCCAACCAACCTGGACAAATACAACCAAACAAGGCCCAACGTGGTGGATTCCCGTTAATCCGGCACCCGTGCAAATTCTTAGCGGAATTGGTTCCATTAATGCCAACCAACCTGGACAAATACAACCAAACAAGGCCCAACGTGGTGGATTCCCGTTAATCCGGCACCCGTGCAAATTCTTAGCGGAATTGGTTCCATTAATGCCAACCAACCTGGACAAATACAACCAAACAAGGCCCAACGTGGTGGATTCCCGTTAATCCGGCACCCGTGCAAATTCTTAGCGGAATTGGTTCCATTAATGCCAACCAACCTGGACAAATACAACCAAACAAGGCCCAACGTGGTGGATTCCCGTTAATCCGGCACCCGTGCAAATTCTTAGCGGAATTGGTTCCATTAATGCCAACCAACCTGGACAAATACAACCAAACAAGGCCCAACGTGGTGGATTCCCGTTAATCCGGCACCCGTGCAAATTCTTAGCGGAATTGGTTCCATTAATGCCAACCAACCTGGACAAATACAACCAAACAAGGCCCAACGTGGTGGATTCCCGTTAATCCGGCACCCGTGCAAATTCTTAGCGGAATTGGTTCCATTAATGCCAACCAACCTGGACAAATACAACCAACAAGGCCCAACGTGGTGGATTCCCGTTAATCCGGCACCCGTGCAAATTCTTAGCCGGAATTGGTTCCATTAATGCCAACCAACCTGGACAAATACAACCAAACAAGGCCCAACGTGGTGGATTCCCGTTAATCCGGCACCCGTGCAAATTCTTAGCGGAATTGGTTCCATTAATGCCAACCAACCTGGACAAATACAACCAAACAAGGCCCAACGTGGTGGATTCCCGTTAATCCGGCACCCGTGCAAATTCTTAGCCGGAATTGGTTCCATTAATGCCAACCAACCTGGACAAATACAACCAAACAAGGCCCAACGTGGTGGATTCCCGTTAATCCGGCACCCGTGCAAATTCTTAGCCGGAATTGGTTCCATTAATGCCAACCAACCTGGACAAATACAACCAAACAAGGCCCAACGTGGTGGATTCCCGTTAATCCGGCACCCGTGCAAATTCTTAGCCGGAATTGGTTCCATTAATGCCAACCAACCTGGACAAATACAACCAAACAAGGCCCAACGTGGTGGATTCCCGTTAATCCGGCACCCGTGCAAATTCTTAGCCGGAATTGGTTCCATTAATGCCAACCAACCTGGACAAATACAACCAAACAAGGCCCAACGTGGTGGATTCCCGTTAATCCGGCACCCGTGCAAATTCTTAGCCGGAATTGGTTCCATTAATGCCAACCAACCTGGACAAATACAACCAAACAAGGCCCAACGTGGTGGATTCCCGTTAATCCGGCACCCGTGCAAATTCTTAGCGGAATTGGTTCCATTAATGCCAACCAACCTGGACAAATACAACCAAACAAGGCCCAACGTGGTGGATTCCCGTTAATCCGGCACCCGTGCAAATTCTTAGCCGGAATTGGTTCCATTAATGCCAACCAACCTGGACAAATACAACCAAACAAGGCCCAACGTGGTGGATTCCCGTTAATCCGGCACCCGTGCAAATTCTTAGCCGGAATTGGTTCCATTAATGCCAACCAACCTGGACAAATACAACCAAACAAGGCCCAACGTGGTGGATTCCCGTTAATCCGGCACCGTGCAAATTCTTAGCCGGAATTGGTTCCATTAATGCCAACCAACCTGGACAAATACAACCAAACAAGGCCCAACGTGGTGGATTCCCGTTAATCCGGCACCGTGCAAAATTCTTTAGCAGGAATTTGTTCCATTAAATTGCAAACCAACCTGGCACAAATAAAACCAACAAGAGCCCAACGGGGTG
>JALAJA010001964.1:12500-16389 GCA_023376005.1 Doryteuthis pealeii | reverse complement strand
AGGAGAGAGATTTCTAACAAAAGAAACATCAAAGAAAAGCCCGGGCACATTATTTTCCTCCTCCATAGTAAACGTTAAGGAGGGGTGCAGATTATTTAAGCTCTGGAATAATTTTAGAGCTTCATCCCGGTTACTAAAGCACGCAAATGTGTCGTCAAACATACGTAAATATATATCGGTTTGGGGACTTTGTTGAACCAACTGCCCTCTCAAGAAACCCCACAAATACATTGGCCATAAGAGGACCTAAAGGACTACCCATACTAACACCGTCCTATCTGACGCATTAAGTCGTCAAAACTAAAGGACACAGATTCGTAGCCAATTCCATCAAGTTCCACAAGATATTCTCCGGAAAAGGGGGAGACTTAACCCCAGGGCGACGGTACAAAAAATCCGCGCAAATGGAATGGTCTCATCTAGTGGGACATTGGTGAACAAAGGACGCAATATCAAAGGAAACAGATATTGCGGTGTCACCACTCACAGGCAACTGACGGATAGTAGAGGCAAAGGAAAAGGAATCAAGAAATACAGAATCCTGAATAAAATGAAGTACAGGATTCAGTAAGATTACCAACCATTTAGCCAAAATTATGTGGACTGCAATGGCACATAGACAAAATGGGTCTAAGTGGACGCCGGGCTTATGATTTTGGGCAGCCCGTACATCCTAGTCGTTGAGATCCGCACAGGACGGATTAACTCATAAACTTCCTTTGACAGAAATTTGCAATTTGACAGTTCAAGGAACCGTTTCTGAACCCTAAATTTCGAGTTTATGGGTATCGTCAAAAGATAGATCACCCAATTTCTCGAATTTATCATTGTCGTCAAAGAATAACAAGCATCTTGCTATATATAAAGTCCAGAGCGATTAAGATAACCACCCAGCCCCTTTATCAGGTCTACTAAGGCAGATGTCGGTATTTCGCTTTAGACTATTAGCCGTAATGAAATGGTTTCTCTGCCAAATGAACCCCTTACAATCAGTAGGGTGTTCTAAAAATTTATAGCCAGATCTGCAAGACGAGCTTCAGATAACTGACATGGCGGTAGAGAAACAGGGGACAATTTTACATATTTTGAGAGAATAACATCTCAAGTTCCGTAAACACCGTAACCCTTATCGGGGTTACGTGAGGGGGGAATACAAAATTCAAACCTCGGATAGCACAAGTTTCTCACTCTCAGACAATATAAGGAAGAGTAATTAAAGATGTGTTTGTCCGAGGTGACTGTTTTACGAATAAGGAGGTTCAAAAATTTGTTATTCTTGACAAGGATTCTACTATTAATTATTTGGGATTTAATAATCAAGTATTTTAGCAAAGCGCAATTTGTCAAAGAAAGTGAGCGTTGTCCCTTGCCTTCATAGAGAATGTATTTGGGCAGTATTGGGGGGATGGAGTCACTAAAGAAAGAGATCTCATCCTTGAGAAAAGCACGTTTCAACATTACGTGAGTTTACGACATTTAATCTTAGTAAGCCCGTCTAAATATGTAGCCGGGTACCACATTGTTATCCAGGCAGGAATGGAGAAAACTCAATTTAGAGCGGCGCTTGATGATTTTGTTCTTCAATAATATAATTTTATTGAGAACATCAATAATAGTGGGCTGTACCTTCCCCCTAAAATGTATAATAAATTTCTGGTACAAGCAAATTTAATAATACTCTAAGGGTAATCATGATGATCACATAGTGGATACGAAGGAAAAGAGTGATAAAAAAAAAAAAAAAAAAATTGTTTATTTTAATAACAAGGGCCCTTTCGTCCGGTTGCTCATCAAGGTTTTTACAGCCGGAGACGACTAAAAAGTCAAATTGTAAATACATATGGGTATATATATATATATGAGGGGGGGTTTTAGGGAGAAGAAAAGAAAAAAAAAAAAAAAAAATTTTACTTTCTTCTTTCAAGTCCCATCAAGTGATACCAGGCCCCGCCAAATAAGCGAGTGCCTAGGTCTGATCTGTCTGCACAAGGTAGGACGAAAAAAATTAATGGTTACGGCCTCAAGGACCTGTATGGTGTTTCGTCCTAGCCCTGTGCAAAACAGAGAAATTGGTGATCATATAACTAGACCGGCAAGTGCTCATGCTGATTAGATGTTCGCAAATCGAAGACTCGTTGCTCTGCGACAACCCGGATGTTATTGTCTGTGTTCGCGTATTACTCGGGGTATGTGCTGGTTAACCCTGACAGCCAATCTTTGGATCGTACGGCCAATATAAGTGGCTTCACAGGCACACGTATATTTATAAACAAGTAAGCTTTGATTGAGTATTGGCAGTACGTCCTTATTAGCAGAGCGAAAAGCGGCCCTGGTAGAAAAAGATTGTTCTAACTTTTGGCTGCGGATAGCAACGGCCCACCGAGAAAGTAATTTTATCAGCTAAAGTCTGACTAGCCGGTCCAACCCAAGGTAGACGAATATACACTGGGCACCTGGATGGACCAAAAGGTCCATCACGATAGAATTTTGCCACAGTAATTCTAATTGTGTCTGTGATGACATCCTCGGGAATACCCATTATTTAAAAAAATTTTCGTGATGTTTCTTGAGTTTCTCCATTGATTTTGTTACCTGAACAAATTTTAAGTGCACGAAAGGTTAGGCACTTAATCAAATTAATCTTTCTGGCTTTTGGGGCAAATGAATCCCAGCTCAAGTACAGTCCAGTGAACGTCGACTTTCGAAACACGCTGGTCTCAAAAGAAGAAGAACACCTTTCTACAAGAACATCAAGAAAAGCCAGGGCACCATTATTTTCCTCCTCCATAGTAAACGTTAAGGAGGGGTGCAGATTATTAAGCTCTGGAATAATTTTAGAGCTTCATCCCGGTTACTAAAGCACGCAAATGTGTCGTCAACATACCGTAAATATATATGCGGTTTGGGGACTTTGTTGAACAACTGCCTCTCAAGAAACCCCACAAATACATTGGCCATAAGAGGACCTAAAGGACTACCCATACTAACACCGTCTATCTGACGATACATTAAGTCGTCAAAACTAAAGGACAAGATTTCGTAGCCAATTCCATCAGTTCCACAAAGATATTCTCCGGAAAGGGGGAGACTTAACCCCAGGGCGACGGTACAAAAAATGGAAATGGTCTCATCTAGTGGGACATTGGTGAACAAAGACGCAATATCAAAGGAAACAAGATATTGCGTGTCACCACTCACAGGCAACTGACGGATAGTAGAGAGGCAAAGGAAAAGGAATCAAGAATACAGAATCCTGAAATAAACTGAAGTACAGGATTCAGTAAGATTACCAACCATTTAGCCAAATTATGTTGGACTGAATGGCACATAGACAAAATGGGTCTAAGTGGGACGCCGGGCTTATGAATTTTGGGCAGCCCGTACATCCTAGGTCGTTGAGATCCCACAGGACTACTATCCGTCAGTTGCCTGTGAGTGGTGACACGCAATATCTTGTTTCCTTTGATATTGCGTCTTTGTTCACCAATGTCCACTAGATGAGACCATTTCCATTTGCGCGGATTTTTTGTACCGTCGCCCTGGGGTTAAGTCTCCCCTTTTCCGGAGAATATCTTTGTGGAACTGATGGAATTGGCTACGAAATCTGTGTCCTTTAGTTTTGACGACTTAATGTATCGTCAGATAGACGGTGTTAGTATGGGTAGTCCTTTAGGTCCTCTTTGGCCAATGTATTTGTGGGGTTCTTGAGAGGCAGTTGTTCAACAAAGTCCCCAAACCGCATATATATTTACGGTATGTTGACGACACATTTGCGTGCTTTAGTAACCGGGATGAAGCTCTAAAATTATTCCAGAGCTTAAATAATCTGCACCCCTCCTTAACGTTTACTATGGAGGAGGAAAATAATGGTGCCCTGGCTTTTCTTGAT
>JALAJA010001964.1:0-2500 GCA_023376005.1 Doryteuthis pealeii | reverse complement strand
GGTATAATTACCAGCACAGGAACATGTATCATACATCAAAAGGAAGCTGGTTCTCTGTGGATCACATCCCTACTTCTCCACATAGTCACCGTTTCTCTCAATAGCAATGTTCCAACTTCGAATGAGAGCATGTATCCCTGCCCCGTAAAATTTTGTTGACTGTCCTTTGAGCCACTTCTTCACAACAGATTTCAATTCATCCATACCCATAACATCTAGCATTCAAATCCTGAACGAAGCTGTTTGCCTTTCATTTCGCGCTACCACCATTGGAAATAGCGTAAACCCTTCTAATAAATAATAAAAGAACACACACACAAACATATATATATATATATATATATATATATATATATATATTAAAGAAATGGATACAATAAAAACCTACTCGAGTTTCACCATAAGGATCTTCAGGGTTAAATCCACTGAATTAATCGAGGTACCGATTAATTGCAGCCGATCACACGTGTGTTCATTGAATAAGATATAAGATCTTATATAAGATATAAGATAAGATCTTATTCAATGAACACACGTGTGAATGGCTACAATTAATCGGTATCTCGATTAATTCAGTCGATTTAACACTGAAGATCCTTATGGTGAAACTCGAGTAGGTTTCTATTGTATCCATTTCTTTAATAAATTTGCTCTACTTTGTATTGAGCACTTTGTATTTGTTATATCGCTGACTTAACACCTGGATTTTTTGCACCTCCAACGATCGCGCCCATATTCACCGGTAAGCCAACTTTTATCTTCATATATATATTATATATATATATATATATATATATATGTGTGTGTGTGTGTGTGTGTGTGTGTGTGTGTGTGTGTGTGTTTATTTTTTACTTCTAAACTCTACCGGTGTGAAAGATAAAACCGATCACTCAGAAAAAAATTCAAACTCATATCTGGGTAAAAAAAATTTAAAAAAGAAAAAACCTGCTCACCCGTACTTTCTGAAAATAATCATCAGTATCGTATGTAGAGGGCAAAAGAAGAAGAAAAAAAACACACAAAGGGAGTTTTCTAAGTTACATATGTAAAAAATACTCAATACGCGTCATTATAAGGACCTACATGAATCAGACACTATCAACCTTGGTTTCACCCGAATGTCTCCTCAGGATAATTCTGACTGAAGGAAGTTGTTACAAATATCTTTTATTATGGGGTTGGATATATATATATATATATATATATATATATATATATATATATATATATATATTAGAAAATTTATTATATATATATATAATATATATTATATAAAAAAATTATAAATATATATATATATATATATATATATATATAAAGAAAATTTTGAAAAAACAAGTGTTTCGAAAATGGGATGAATTTAATTATCGATGTTTAAACATTTCGGTTACATTGAACCTTCATCAGGATGTCTCTTGGGGTGAAGAAAATGATGGATGTTTTTATATGTGACAGGAGATGAAAATCTATCAGACACTATCAACCTTGGTTACACCCGAATGTCTCCTCAGGATAATTCTGACTGAAGGAAGTTGTTACAAATGTCTTTTATTATGGGGTTGGTATATATATATATATAATATATATATATATATATATATATAAAGAAAATTTATTATATATATAATATATATAAAGAAAATTTATATATATATATATATATATATATATATATATATATATATAAAGAAATATATATATATATATATATATATATATATATATATATATATATATATATAAAGAAAATTTTGAAAAACAAGTGTTCCGAAAATGGGATGAATTTAATTATCGATGTTTAAACATTTCGGTTACATTGAACCTTCATCAGGATGTTTCTTGGGGTGAATAAAATGATGGATGTTTTTATATGTGACAGGAGATGAAAATCTTTTTAGTGATGTAATTGTATTTGATCAGCGTTTTATTTTTGAAAGGCAAGTCGCGATCCACACATGCGAAGATGTCGTGACGCGTGACGCGTGACGCAACTCGAAGAAATGCAAAAGACGAGAAAAAGTATTAATGGACTGATTATTTTTAAGAGAACATAGGGAAACAAAGTGGGAATGATAACTAAATAAATAATTAAATGAAGCCTAGTATTTAGTAATTATTTAACACTATTTTATCTAGAAACGGAGATATATTAAAAACATCCATCATTTTCTTCACCCCAAGAAACATCCTGATGATGGTTCAATGTAACCGAAATGTTTAAACATCGATAATTAAATTCATCCCATTTTCGGAACACTTGTTTTTTCTAAATTTTTATATTGTCGGATTTATTTTCCATATTTACTCCCATATATATAATATATATAAATATATATATATATATATATATATATATAATATATATAATAAACGGGTAGGTTTTACCAACCCCTCCGTACGAGCAGGATGTTGACTCCAAGGCCAATTTCTTAAGCGAATTTTTAACAGGTTTTAATTCAGAGTTTTCTTTTTCTCCAAGACTAGTTACCTAGATCTCTCT
>JALAJA010001962.1:0-15183 GCA_023376005.1 Doryteuthis pealeii | reverse complement strand
GCAAAAACGGCAATTCCATTCCTACAGTTAAGCTCGGTTCTTTGCTTATTTTCCCAGTAAAGGCTAATGCAAGGGGTCAATACTATAGCTCACTGAACTCCTGAAGTGTTCCTCATCGGAGGGTGACCATATTGTTCCACATTTGGTTCTCAGTAGATATTGATACGCAGAATTGCTAATTAAATCAATGTCAAAAACCGCAAAAACGGCAATTCCATTCCTACAGTTAAGCTCGGTTCTTTGCTTATTTTCCCAGTAAAGGCTAATGCAAGGGGTCAATACTATAGCTCACTGAACTCCTGAAGTGTTCCTCATCGGAGGCGTGACCATATTGTTCCACATTTGGTTCTCAGTAGATATTGATACGCAGAATTGCTAATTAAATCAATGTCAAAAACGCAAAAACGGCAATTCCATTCCTACAGTTAAGCTCGGTTCTTTGCTTATTTTCCCAGTAAAGGCTAATGCAAGGGGTCAATACTATAGCTCACTGAACTCCTGAAGTGTTCCTCATCGGAGGGTGACCATATTGTTCCACATTTGGTTCTCAGTAGATATTGATACGCAGAATTGCTAATTAAATCAATGTCAAAACCGCAAAAACGGCAATTCCATTCCTACAGTTAAGCTCGGTTCTTTGCTTATTTTCCCAGTAAAGGCTAATGCAAGGGGTCAATACTATAGCTCACTGAACTCCTGAAGTGTTCCTCATCGAGGGGGTGACCATATTGTTCCACATTTGGTTCTCAGTAGATATTGATACGCAGAATTGCTAATTAAATCAATGTCAAAAACGCAAAAACGGCAATTCCATTCCTACAGTTAAGCTCGGTTCTTTGCTTATTTTCCCAGTAAAGGCTAATGCAAGGGGTCAATACTATAGCTCACTGAACTCCTGAAGTGTTCCTCATCGGAGGGTGACCATATTGTTCCACATTTGGTTCTCAGTAGATATTGATACGCAGAATTGCTAATTAAATCAATGTCAAAAACCGCAAAAACGGCAATTCCATTCCTACAGTTAAGCTCGGTTCTTTGCTTATTTTCCCAGTAAAGGCTAATGCAAGGGGTCAATACTATAGCTCACTGAACTCCTGAAGTGTTCCTCATCGGAGGGGTGACCATATTGTTCCACATTTGGTTCTCAGTAGATATTGATACGCAGAATTGCTAATTAAATCAATGTCAAAAACGCAAAAACGGCAATTCCATTCCTACAGTTAAGCTCGGTTCTTTGCTTATTTTCCCAGTAAAGGCTAATGCAAGGGGTCAATACTATAGCTCACTGAACTCCTGAAGTGTTCCTCATCGGAGGGTGACCATATTGTTCCACATTTGGTTCTCAGTAGATATTGATACGCAGAATTGCTAATTAAATCAATGTCAAAAACGCAAAAACGGCAATTCCATTCCTACAGTTAAGCTCGGTTCTTTGCTTATTTTCCCAGTAAAGGCTAATGCAAGGGGTCAATACTATAGCTCACTGAACTCCTGAAGTGTTCCTCATCGGAGGCGTGACCATATTGTTCCACATTTGGTTCTCAGTAGATATTGATACGCAGAATTGCTAATTAAATCAATGTCAAAAACGCAAAAACGGCAATTCCATTCCTACAGTTAAGCTCGGTTCTTTGCTATTTTCCCAGTAAAGGCTAATGCAAGGGGTCAATACTATAGCTCACTGAACTCCTGAAGTGTTCCTCATCGGAGGGTGACCATATTGTTCCACATTTGGTTCTCAGTAGATATTGATACGCAGAATTGCTAATTAAATCAATGTCAAAAACAAAAACGGCAATTCCATTCCTACAGTTAAGCTCGGTTCTTTGCTTATTTTCCCAGTAAAGGCTAATGCAAGGGGTCAATACTATAGCTCACTGAACTCCTGAAGTGTTCCTCATCGGAGGGTGACCATATTGTTCCACATTTGGTTCTCAGTAGATATTGATACGCAGAATTGCTAATTAAATCAATGTCAAAAACGCAAAAACGGCAATTCCATTCCTACAGTTAAGCTCGGTTCTTTGCTTATTTTCCCAGTAAAGGCTAATGCAAGGGGTCAATACTATAGCTCACTGAACTCCTGAAGTGTTCCTCATCGGAGGCGTGACCATATTGTTCCACATTTGGTTCTCAGTAGATATTGATACGCAGAATTGCTAATTAAATCAATGTCAAAACCGCAAAAACGGCAATTCCATTCCTACAGTTAAGCTCGGTTCTTTGCTTATTTTCCCAGTAAAGGCTAATGCAAGGGGTCAATACTATAGCTCACTGAACTCCTGAAGTGTTCCTCATCGGAGGCGTGACCATATTGTTCCACATTTGGTTCTCAGTAGATATTGATACGCAGAATTGCTAATTAAATCAATGTCAAAAACCGCAAAAACGGCAATTCCATTCCTACAGTTAAGCTCGGTTCTTTGCTTATTTTCCCAGTAAAGGCTAATGCAAGGGGTCAATACTATAGCTCACTGAACTCCTGAAGTGTTCCTCATCGGAGGGTGACCATATTGTTCCACATTTTGTTCTCAGTAGATATTGATACGCAGAATTGCTAATTAAATCAATGTCAAAAACCGCAAAAACGGCAATTCCATTCCTACAGTTAAGCTCGGTTCTTTGCTTATTTTCCCAGTAAAGGCTAATGCAAGGGGTCAATACTATAGCTCACTGAACTCCTGAAGTGTTCCTCATCGGAGGGTGACCATATTGTTCCACATTTGGTTCTCAGTAGATATTGATACGCAGAATTGCTAATTAAATCAATGTCAAAAACCGCAAAAACGGCAATTCCATTCCTACAGTTAAGCTCGGTTCTTTGCTTATTTTCCCAGTAAAGGCTAATGCAAGGGGTCAATACTATAGCTCACTGAACTCCTGAAGTGTTCCTCATCGGAGGGTGACCATATTGTTCCACATTTGGTTCTCAGTAGATATTGATACGCAGAATTGCTAATTAAATCAATGTCAAAAACCGCAAAAACGGCAATTCCATTCCTACAGTTAAGCTCGGTTCTTTGCTTATTTTCCCAGTAAAGGCTAATGCAAGGGGTCAATACTATAGCTCACTGAACTCCTGAAGTGTTCCTCATCGGAGGGTGACCATATTGTTCCACATTTGGTTCTCAGTAGATATTGATACGCAGAATTGCTAATTAAATCAATGTCAAAAACGCAAAAACGGCAATTCCATTCCTACAGTTAAGCTCGGTTCTTTGCTTATTTTCCCAGTAAAGGCTAATGCAAGGGGTCAATACTATAGCTCACTGAACTCCTGAAGTGTTCCTCATCGGAGGGTGACCATATTGTTCCACATTTGGTTCTCAGTAGATATTGATACGCAGAATTGCTAATTAAATCAATGTCAAAAACCGCAAAAACGGCAATTCCATTCCTACAGTTAAGCTCGGTTCTTTGCTTTTTTCCCAGTAAAGGCTAATGCAAGGGGTCAATACTATAGCTCACTGAACTCCTGAAGTGTTCCTCATCGGAGGGGTGACCATATTGTTCCACATTTGGTTCTCAGTAGATATTGATACGCAGAATTGCTAATTAAATCAATGTCAAAAACCGCAAAAACGGCAATTCCATTCCTACAGTTAAGCTCGGTTCTTTGCTTATTTTCCCAGTAAAGGCTAATGCAAGGGGTCAATACTATAGCTCACTGAACTCCTGAAGTGTTCCTCATCGGAGGGTGACCATATTGTTCCACATTTGGTTCTCAGTAGATATTGATACGCAGAATTGCTAATTAAATCAATGTCAAAAACCGCAAAAACGGCAATTCCATTCCTACAGTTAAGCTCGGTTCTTTGCTTATTTTCCCAGTAAAGGCTAATGCAAGGGGTCAATACTATAGCTCACTGAACTCCTGAAGTGTTCCTCATCGGAGGCGTGACCATATTGTTCCACATTTGGTTCTCAGTAGATATTGATACGCAGAATTGCTAATTAAATCAATGTCAAAAACGCAAAAACGGCAATTCCATTCCTACAGTTAAGCTCGGTTCTTTGCTTATTTTCCCAGTAAAGGCTAATGCAAGGGGTCAATACTATAGCTCACTGAACTCCTGAAGTGTTCCTCATCGGAGGGTGACCATATTGTTCCACATTTGGTTCTCAGTAGATATTGATACGCAGAATTGCTAATTAAATCAATGTCAAAAACCGCAAAAACGGCAATTCCATTCCTACAGTTAAGCTCGGTTCTTTGCTTATTTTCCCAGTAAAGGCTAATGCAAGGGGTCAATACTATAGCTCACTGAACTCCTGAAGTGTTCCTCATCGGAGGGTGACCATATTGTTCCACATTTGGTTCTCAGTAGATATTGATACGCAGAATTGCTAATTAAATCAATGTCAAAAACCGCAAAAACGGCAATTCCATTCCTACAGTTAAGCTCGGTTCTTTGCTTATTTTCCCAGTAAAGGCTAATGCAAGGGGTCAATACTATAGCTCACTGAACTCCTGAAGTGTTCCTCATCGGAGGGTGACCATATTGTTCCACATTTGGTTCTCAGTAGATATTGATACGCAGAATTGCTAATTAAATCAATGTCAAAAACCGCAAAAACGGCAATTCCATTCCTACAGTTAAGCTCGGTTCTTTGCTTATTTTCCCAGTAAAGGCTAATGCAAGGGGTCAATACTATAGCTCACTGAACTCCTGAAGTGTTCCTCATCGGAGGGTGACCATATTGTTCCACATTTGGTTCTCAGTAGATATTGATACGCAGAATTGCTAATTAAATCAATGTCAAAAACCGCAAAAACGGCAATTCCATTCCTACAGTTAAGCTCGGTTCTTTGCTTATTTTCCCAGTAAAGGCTAATGCAAGGGGTCAATACTATAGCTCACTGAACTCCTGAAGTGTTCCTCATCGGAGGGTGACCATATTGTTCCACATTTGGTTCTCAGTAGATATTGATACGCAGAATTGCTAATTAAATCAATGTCAAAAACCGCAAAAACGGCAATTCCATTCCTACAGTTAAGCTCGGTTCTTTGCTTATTTTCCCAGTAAAGGCTAATGCAAGGGGTCAATACTATAGCTCACTGAACTCCTGAAGTGTTCCTCATCGGAGGGGTGACCATATTGTTCCACATTTGGTTCTCAGTAGATATTGATACGCAGAATTGCTAATTAAATCAATGTCAAAAACCGCAAAAACGGCAATTCCATTCCTACAGTTAAGCTCGGTTCTTTGCTTATTTTCCCAGTAAAGGCTAATGCAAGGGGTCAATACTATAGCTCACTGAACTCCTGAAGTGTTCCTCATCGGAGGGTGACCATATTGTTCCACATTTGGTTCTCAGTAGATATTGATACGCAGAATTGCTAATTAAATCAATGTCAAAAACGCAAAAACGGCAATTCCATTCCTACAGTTAAGCTCGGTTCTTTGCTTATTTTCCCAGTAAAGGCTAATGCAAGGGTCAATACTATAGCTCACTGAACTCCTGAAGTGTTCCTCATCGGAGGGTGACCATATTGTTCCACATTTGGTTCTCAGTAGATATTGATACGCAGAATTGCTAATTAAATCAATGTCAAAAACCGCAAAAACGGCAATTCCATTCCTACAGTTAAGCTCGGTTCTTTGCTTATTTTCCCAGTAAAGGCTAATGCAAGGGGTCAATACTATAGCTCACTGAACTCCTGAAGTGTTCCTCATCGGAGGGTGACCATATTGTTCCACATTTGGTTCTCAGTAGATATTGATACGCAGAATTGCTAATTAAATCAATGTCAAAAACCGCAAAAACGGCAATTCCATTCCTACAGTTAAGCTCGGTTCTTTGCTTATTTTCCCAGTAAAGGCTAATGCAAGGGGTCAATACTATAGCTCACTGAACTCCTGAAGTGTTCCTCATCGGAGGGGTGACCATATTGTTCCACATTTGGTTCTCAGTAGATATTGATACGCAGAATTGCTAATTAAATCAATGTCAAAAACCGCAAAAACGGCAATTCCATTCCTACAGTTAAGCTCGGTTCTTTGCTTATTTTCCCAGTAAAGGCTAATGCAAGGGGTCAATACTATAGCTCACTGAACTCCTGAAGTGTTCCTCATCGGAGGGTGACCATATTGTTCCACATTTGGTTCTCAGTAGATATTGATACGCAGAATTGCTAATTAAATCAATGTCAAAAACCGCAAAAACGGCAATTCCATTCCTACAGTTAAGCTCGGTTCTTTGCTTATTTTCCCAGTAAAGGCTAATGCAAGGGGTCAATACTATAGCTCACTGAACTCCTGAAGTGTTCCTCATCGGAGGGTGACCATATTGTTCCACATTTGGTTCTCAGTAGATATTGATACGCAGAATTGCTAATTAAATCAATGTCAAAAACCGCAAAAACGGCAATTCCATTCCTACAGTTAAGCTCGGTTCTTTGCTTATTTTCCCAGTAAAGGCTAATGCAAGGGGTCAATACTATAGCTCACTGAACTCCTGAAGTGTTCCTCATCGGAGGGGTGACCATATTGTTCCACATTTGGTTCTCAGTAGATATTGATACGCAGAATTGCTAATTAAATCAATGTCAAAAACGCAAAAACGGCAATTCCATTCCTACAGTTAAGCTCGGTTCTTTGCTTATTTTCCCAGTAAAGGCTAATGCAAGGGTCAATACTATAGCTCACTGAACTCCTGAAGTGTTCCTCATCGGAGGGGTGACCATATTGTTCCACATTTGGTTCTCAGTAGATATTGATACGCAGAATTGCTAATTAAATCAATGTCAAAAACCGCAAAAACGGCAATTCCATTCCTACAGTTAAGCTCGGTTCTTTGCTTATTTTCCCAGTAAAGGCTAATGCAAGGGGTCAATACTATAGCTCACTGAACTCCTGAAGTGTTCCTCATCGGAGGGTGACCATATTGTTCCACATTTGGTTCTCAGTAGATATTGATACGCAGAATTGCTAATTAAATCAATGTCAAAAACCGCAAAAACGGCAATTCCATTCCTACAGTTAAGCTCGGTTCTTTGCTTATTTTCCCAGTAAAGGCTAATGCAAGGGGTCAATACTATAGCTCACTGAACTCCTGAAGTGTTCCTCATCGGAGGGTGACCATATTGTTCCACATTTGGTTCTCAGTAGATATTGATACGCAGAATTGCTAATTAAATCAATGTCAAAAACCGCAAAAACGGCAATTCCATTCCTACAGTTAAGCTCGGTTCTTTGCTTATTTTCCCAGTAAAGGCTAATGCAAGGGGTCAATACTATAGCTCACTGAACTCCTGAAGTGTTCCTCATCGGAGGGTGACCATATTGTTCCACATTTGGTTCTCAGTAGATATTGATACGCAGAATTGCTAATTAAATCAATGTCAAAAACCGCAAAAACGGCAATTCCATTCCTACAGTTAAGCTCGGTTCTTTGCTTATTTTCCCAGTAAAGGCTAATGCAAGGGGTCAATACTATAGCTCACTGAACTCCTGAAGTGTTCCTCATCGGGGGTGACCATATTGTTCCACATTTGGTTCTCAGTAGATATTGATACGCAGAATTGCTAATTAAATCAATGTCAAAAACCGCAAAAACGGCAATTCCATTCCTACAGTTAAGCTCGGTTCTTTGCTTATTTTCCCAGTAAAGGCTAATGCAAGGGGTCAATACTATAGCTCACTGAACTCCTGAAGTGTTCCTCATCGGAGGGTGACCATATTGTTCCACATTTGGTTCTCAGTAGATATTGATACGCAGAATTGCTAATTAAATCAATGTCAAAAACGCAAAAACGGCAATTCCATTCCTACAGTTAAGCTCGGTTCTTTGCTTATTTTCCCAGTAAAGGCTAATGCAAGGGGTCAATACTATAGCTCACTGAACTCCTGAAGTGTTCCTCATCGGAGGGGTGACCATATTGTTCCACATTTGGTTCTCAGTAGATATTGATACGCAGAATTGCTAATTAAATCAATGTCAAAAACGGCAATTCCATTCCTACAGTTAAGCTCGGTTCTTTGCTTATTTTCCCAGTAAAGGCTAATGCAAGGGGTCAATACTATAGCTCACTGAACTCCTGAAGTGTTCCTCATCGGGGGTGACCATATTGTTCCACATTTGGTTCTCAGTAGATATTGATACGCAGAATTGCTAATTAAATCAATGTCAAAAACCGCAAAAACGGCAATTCCATTCCTACAGTTAAGCTCGGTTCTTTGCTTATTTTCCCAGTAAAGGCTAATGCAAGGGGTCAATACTATAGCTCACTGAACTCCTGAAGTGTTCCTCATCGGAGGGTGACCATATTGTTCCACATTTGGTTCTCAGTAGATATTGATACGCAGAATTGCTAATTAAATCAATGTCAAAAACGCAAAAACGGCAATTCCATTCCTACAGTTAAGCTCGGTTCTTTGCTTATTTTCCCAGTAAAGGCTAATGCAAGGGGTCAATACTATAGCTCACTGAACTCCTGAAGTGTTCCTCATCGGAGGGTGACCATATTGTTCCACATTTGGTTCTCAGTAGATATTGATACGCAGAATTGCTAATTAAATCAATGTCAAAAACCGCAAAAACGGCAATTCCATTCCTACAGTTAAGCTCGGTTCTTTGCTTATTTTCCCAGTAAAGGCTAATGCAAGGGGTCAATACTATAGCTCACTGAACTCCTGAAGTGTTCCTCATCGGAGGGTGACCATATTGTTCCACATTTGGTTCTCAGTAGATATTGATACGCAGAATTGCTAATTAAATCAATGTCAAAAACCGCAAAAACGGCAATTCCATTCCTACAGTTAAGCTCGGTTCTTTGCTTATTTTCCCAGTAAAGGCTAATGCAAGGGGTCAATACTATAGCTCACTGAACTCCTGAAGTGTTCCTCATCGGAGGGGTGACCATATTGTTCCACATTTGGTTCTCAGTAGATATTGATACGCAGAATTGCTAATTAAATCAATGTCAAAAACCGCAAAAACGGCAATTCCATTCCTACAGTTAAGCTCGGTTCTTTGCTTATTTTCCCAGTAAAGGCTAATGCAAGGGGTCAATACTATAGCTCACTGAACTCCTGAAGTGTTCCTCATCGGAGGGTGACCATATTGTTCCACATTTGGTTCTCAGTAGATATTGATACGCAGAATTGCTAATTAAATCAATGTCAAAAACGCAAAAACGGCAATTCCATTCCTACAGTTAAGCTCGGTTCTTTGCTTATTTTCCCAGTAAAGGCTAATGCAAGGGGTCAATACTATAGCTCACTGAACTCCTGAAGTGTTCCTCATCGGAGGGTGACCATATTGTTCCACATTTGGTTCTCAGTAGATATTGATACGCAGAATTGCTAATTAAATCAATGTCAAAAACGCAAAAACGGCAATTCCATTCCTACAGTTAAGCTCGGTTCTTTGCTTATTTTCCCAGTAAAGGCTAATGCAAGGGGTCAATACTATAGCTCACTGAACTCCTGAAGTGTTCCTCATCGGAGGGTGACCATATTGTTCCACATTTGGTTCTCAGTAGATATTGATACGCAGAATTGCTAATTAAATCAATGTCAAAAACCGCAAAAACGGCAATTCCATTCCTACAGTTAAGCTCGGTTCTTTGCTTATTTTCCCAGTAAAGGCTAATGCAAGGGGTCAATACTATAGCTCACTGAACTCCTGAAGTGTTCCTCATCGGAGGGTGACCATATTGTTCCACATTTGGTTCTCAGTAGATATTGATACGCAGAATTGCTAATTAAATCAATGTCAAAAACCGCAAAAACGGCAATTCCATTCCTACAGTTAAGCTCGGTTCTTTGCTTATTTTCCCAGTAAAGGCTAATGCAAGGGGTCAATACTATAGCTCACTGAACTCCTGAAGTGTTCCTCATCGGAGGGTGACCATATTGTTCCACATTTGGTTCTCAGTAGATATTGATACGCAGAATTGCTAATTAAATCAATGTCAAAAACCGCAAAAACGGCAATTCCATTCCTACAGTTAAGCTCGGTTCTTTGCTTATTTTCCCAGTAAAGGCTAATGCAAGGGGTCAATACTATAGCTCACTGAACTCCTGAAGTGTTCCTCATCGGAGGGTGACCATATTGTTCCACATTTGGTTCTCAGTAGATATTGATACGCAGAATTGCTAATTAAATCAATGTCAAAAACCGCAAAAACGGCAATTCCATTCCTACAGTTAAGCTCGGTTCTTTGCTTATTTTCCCAGTAAAGGCTAATGCAAGGGGTCAATACTATAGCTCACTGAACTCCTGAAGTGTTCCTCATCGGAGGGTGACCATATTGTTCCACATTTGGTTCTCAGTAGATATTGATACGCAGAATTGCTAATTAAATCAATGTCAAAAACCGCAAAAACGGCAATTCCATTCCTACAGTTAAGCTCGGTTCTTTGCTTATTTTCCCAGTAAAGGCTAATGCAAGGGGTCAATACTATAGCTCACTGAACTCCTGAAGTGTTCCTCATCGGAGGGTGACCATATTGTTCCACATTTGGTTCTCAGTAGATATTGATACGCAGAATTGCTAATTAAATCAATGTCAAAAACGCAAAAACGGCAATTCCATTCCTACAGTTAAGCTCGGTTCTTTGCTTATTTTCCCAGTAAAGGCTAATGCAAGGGGTCAATACTATAGCTCACTGAACTCCTGAAGTGTTCCTCATCGGAGGGTGACCATATTGTTCCACATTTGGTTCTCAGTAGATATTGATACGCAGAATTGCTAATTAAATCAATGTCAAAAACCGCAAAAACGGCAATTCCATTCCTACAGTTAAGCTCGGTTCTTTGCTTATTTTCCCAGTAAAGGCTAATGCAAGGGGTCAATACTATAGCTCACTGAACTCCTGAAGTGTTCCTCATCGGAGGGTGACCATATTGTTCCACATTTGGTTCTCAGTAGATATTGATACGCAGAATTGCTAATTAAATCAATGTCAAAAACGCAAAAACGGCAATTCCATTCCTACAGTTAAGCTCGGTTCTTTGCTTATTTTCCCAGTAAAGGCTAATGCAAGGGGTCAATACTATAGCTCACTGAACTCCTGAAGTGTTCCTCATCGGAGGCGTGACCATTTGGTTCTCAGTAGATATTGATACGCAGAATTGCTAATTAAATCAATGTCAAAAACCGCAAAAACGGCAATTTCATTCCTACAGTTAAGCTCGGTTCTTTGCTTATTTTCCCAGTAAAGGCTAATGCAAGGGGTCAATACTATAGCTCACTGAACTCCTGAAGTGTTCCTCATCGGAGGGTGACCATATTGTTCCACATTTGGTTCTCAGTAGATATTGATACGCAGAATTGCTAATTAAATCAATGTCAAAAACGGCAATTCCATTCCTACAGTTAAGCTCGGTTCTTTGCTTATTTTCCCAGTAAAGGCTAATGCAAGGGGTCAATACTATAGCTCACTGAACTCCTGAAGTGTTCCTCATCGGAGGGGTGACCATATTGTTCCACATTTGGTTCTCAGTAGATATTGATACGCAGAATTGCTAATTAAATCAATGTCAAAAACCGCAAAAACGGCAATTCCATTCCTACAGTTAAGCTCGGTTCTTTGCTTATTTTCCCAGTAAAGGCTAATGCAAGGGGTCAATACTATAGCTCACTGAACTCCTGAAGTGTTCCTCATCGGAGGGTGACCATATTGTTCCACATTTGGTTCTCAGTAGATATTGATACGCAGAATTGCTAATTAAATCAATGTCAAAAAACGCAAAAACGGCAATTCCATTCCTACAGTTAAGCTCGGTTCTTTGCTTATTTTCCCAGTAAAGGCTAATGCAAGGGGTCAATACTATAGCTCACTGAACTCCTGAAGTGTTCCTCATCGGAGGCGTGACCATATTGTTCCACATTTGGTTCTCAGTAGATATTGATACGCAGAATTGCTAATTAAATCAATGTCAAAAACCGCAAAAACGGCAATTCCATTCCTACAGTTAAGCTCGGTTCTTTGCTTATTTTCCCAGTAAAGGCTAATGCAAGGGTCAATACTATAGCTCACTGAACTCCTGAAGTGTTCCTCATCGGAGGGGTGACCATATTGTTCCACATTTGGTTCTCAGTAGATATTGATACGCAGAATTGCTAATTAAATCAATGTCAAAAACCGCAAAAACGGCAATTCCATTCCTACAGTTAAGCTCGGTTCTTTGCTTATTTTCCCAGTAAAGGCTAATGCAAGGGGTCAATACTATAGCTCACTGAACTCCTGAAGTGTTCCTCATCGGAGGGTGACCATATTGTTCCACATTTGGTTCTCAGTAGATATTGATACGCAGAATTGCTAATTAAATCAATGTCAAAAACCGCAAAAACGGCAATTCCATTCCTACAGTTAAGCTCGGTTCTTTGCTTATTTTCCCAGTAAAGGCTAATGCAAGGGGTCAATACTATAGCTCACTGAACTCCTGAAGTGTTCCTCATCGGAGGGGTGACCATATTGTTCCACATTTGGTTCTCAGTAGATATTGATACGCAGAATTGCTAATTAAATCAATGTCAAAAACCGCAAAAACGGCAATTCCATTCCTACAGTTAAGCTCGGTTCTTTGCTTATTTTCCCAGTAAAGGCTAATGCAAGGGGTCAATACTATAGCTCACTGAACTCCTGAAGTGTTCCTCATCGGAGGGTGACCATATTGTTCCACATTTGGTTCTCAGTAGATATTGATACGCAGAATTGCTAATTAAATCAATGTCAAAAACGCAAAAACGGCAATTCCATTCCTACAGTTAAGCTCGGTTCTTTGCTTATTTTCCCAGTAAAGGCTAATGCAAGGGGTCAATACTATAGCTCACTGAACTCCTGAAGTGTTCCTCATCGGAGGGTGACCATATTGTTCCACATTTGGTTCTCAGTAGATATTGATACGCAGAATTGCTAATTAAATCAATGTCAAAAACCGCAAAAACGGCAATTCCATTCCTACAGTTAAGCTCGGTTCTTTGCTTATTTTCCCAGTAAAGGCTAATGCAAGGGGTCAATACTATAGCTCACTGAACTCCTGAAGTGTTCCTCATCGGAGGGTGACCATATTGTTCCACATTTGGTTCTCAGTAGATATTGATACGCAGAATTGCTAATTAAATCAATGTCAAAAACCGCAAAAACGGCAATTCCATTCCTACAGTTAAGCTCGGTTCTTTGCTTATTTTCCCAGTAAAGGCTAATGCAAGGGGTCAATACTATAGCTCACTGAACTCCTGAAGTGTTCCTCATCGGAGGGGTGACCATATTGTTCCACATTTGGTTCTCAGTAGATATTGATACGCAGAATTGCTAATTAAATCAATGTCAAAAACCGCAAAAACGGCAATTCCATTCCTACAGTTAAGCTCGGTTCTTTGCTTATTTTCCCAGTAAAGGCTAATGCAAGGGTCAATACTATAGCTCACTGAACTCCTGAAGTGTTCCTCATCGGAGGGTGACCATATTGTTCCACATTTGGTTCTCAGTAGATATTGATACGCAGAATTGCTAATTAAATCAATGTCAAAAACCGCAAAAACGGCAATTCCATTCCTACAGTTAAGCTCGGTTCTTTGCTTATTTTCCCAGTAAAGGCTAATGCAAGGGGTCAATACTATAGCTCACTGAACTCCTGAAGTGTTCCTCATCGGAGGCGTGACCATATTGTTCCACATTTGGTTCTCAGTAGATATTGATACGCAGAATTGCTAATTAAATCAATGTCAAAAACGCAAAAACGGCAATTCCATTCCTACAGTTAAGCTCGGTTCTTTGCTTATTTTCCCAGTAAAGGCTAATGCAAGGGGTCAATACTATAGCTCACTGAACTCCTGAAGTGTTCCTCATCGGAGGGTGACCATATTGTTCCACATTTGGTTCTCAGTAGATATTGATACGCAGAATTGCTAATTAAATCAATGTCAAAAACCGCAAAAACGGCAATTCCATTCCTACAGTTAAGCTCGGTTCTTTGCTTATTTTCCCAGTAAAGGCTAATGCAAGGGGTCAATACTATAGCTCACTGAACTCCTGAAGTGTTCCTCATCGGAGGGTGACCATATTGTTCCACATTTGGTTCTCAGTAGATATTGATACGCAGAATTGCTAATTAAATCAATGTCAAAAACCGCAAAAACGGCAATTCCATTCCTACAGTTAAGCTCGGTTCTTTGCTTATTTTCCCAGTAAAGGCTAATGCAAGGGGTCAATACTATAGCTCACTGAACTCCTGAAGTGTTCCTCATCGGAGGGTGACCATATTGTTCCACATTTGGTTCTCAGTAGATATTGATACGCAGAATTGCTAATTAAATCAATGTCAAAAACCGCAAAAACGGCAATTCCATTCCTACAGTTAAGCTCGGTTCTTTGCTTATTTTCCCAGTAAAGGCTAATGCAAGGGGTCAATACTATAGCTCACTGAACTCCTGAAGTGTTCCTCATCGGAGGGTGACCATATTGTTCCACATTTGGTTCTCAGTAGATATTGATACGCAGAATTGCTAATTAAATCAATGTCAAAAACCGCAAAAACGGCAATTCCATTCCTACAGTTAAGCTCGGTTCTTTGCTTATTTTCCCAGTAAAGGCTAATGCAAGGGGTCAATACTATAGCTCACTGAACTCCTGAAGTGTTCCTCATCGGAGGCGTGACCATATTGTTCCACATTTGGTTCTCAGTAGATATTGATACGCAGAATTGCTAATTAAATCAATGTCAAAAACTGCAAAAACGGCAATTCCATTCCTACAGTTAAGCTCGGTTCTTTGCTTATTTTCCCAGTAAAGGCTAATGCAAGGGGTCAATACTATAGCTCACTGAACTCCTGAAGTGTTCCTCATCGGAGGCGTGACCATATTGTTCCACATTTGGTTCTCAGTAGATATTGATACGCAGAATTGCTAATTAAATCAATGTCAAAAACCGCAAAAAACGGCAATTTCATTCCTACAGTTAAGCTCGGTTCTTTGCTTATTTTCCCAGTAAAGGCTAATGCAAGGGGTCAATACTATAGCTCACTGAACTCCTGAAGTGTTCCTCATCGGAGGGTGACCATATTGTTCCACATTTGGTTCTCAGTAGATATTGATACGCAGAAATTGCTAATTAAATCAATGTCAAAAACTGCAAAAACGGCAATTCCATTCCTACAGTAAGCTCCGGTTCTTGCCTCATTTCCCATACAAGGCCTAATGCAAGGGTCAATACTATATCTCTCTCT
>JALAJA010001961.1:7500-16642 GCA_023376005.1 Doryteuthis pealeii | reverse complement strand
GATTAAGACTTAACATGGAGAGAGAGAGAAGAGAGAGAGAGAGAGAGAGAGAGAGAGAGAGCAGAGAGAGATTAGAAACGACTAGAGATTACCAAATGGCCAAGAAGTAGTAATGCAAAATGCATATGCATCTCATCTGTCTACTGTGTCTATCTATCCGCCTCTCCAGTATTGTAACATAAGAAGACTAACTGGCAGATGACAAAATTCTGTCAGAGTTAAATGGGTTTCTTGTGCATAAATTATAATTTCGACCAAGAACATGGAGTGTTGGAGGCCAATTTTCATTCCATATCGTTGATGTTTGCTACCTTCAAACGTTGCTTATTCCTGATCACTTTAGAATATATTTGTTCTCTCTCTCTCTCTCTCTATATATATTAATATATACAATATATATATTTATTGTGTGTATGGTTGGTTCACTATCATACCTTGAAAAGCGGTAGTAATCAACGTACAGGTGTTATTAGAAGAGTACTCAATATCTGTGATAGAGCGTTTGATTGATATATATATATATATATAATATATATATATATTGAGATTAATTTTGAATGGCCGGACTTCATTAAACTGCCATAACACTTGCTCTACCAAATTTCCTCCTTCCAGCTCTACACCCCTTAATATAATAATAATATATATTCGATCTAATTCTAGCAAGATTTGTCATGGTCATATAATAGTTATATATTCTTCATGTATGTCACGCTGACACGGATTCCCAATTCCTTCCCCGTCTCTCTCTCTCTCTCTTTCTCTCTCTCTCTCTCTCTCTCTCTCTAACTCTCTCTACTCTCTCTCTCTCAAGCCAATCAAAGACTACAAGACGCGAACTGTAGCTCAGTATAATTGCGAGTATAATGAAATTGATCTATAAAAACTAGAAAATTTAAATAAATATATTTGGTTAGCTCTTTCAGGGAATTATTATATATTTATTTTATATGTTTTGGTATATTATATATATAGTATATTGTGTGCTGTGTGTGTTGTGTGTGTGTGTGTGTGATGTGTAAAAATGGAAAAGGAATTGAATCCGACAATGATGGAAGGATTTAAAATGATTGTAAATGTAATAGAAAGTAAATGAGATAAAATTTGATATAATTTAATCAATCACTTTATCAACATTTGTGTTTTCGTCAGTTTACTGTGTGTGTTAAAATATTTCGCACTATATTACACTTGCCATGCACGGTCGATTCTTGTATGTGTGCGAAATATTTTCACACACCTAAACCTGACGAAACACATGTGTACCAGTGATTGATTAAATTCATTTTTATCCATTTTTTATTTTTCTTTTCTTTACTCGCCTTATTTCCTCATATATAATATCATATCTTATATATATATATATAATATAATTATATATATATTTGTGAGAATATGGTGCTTAATTTGAAGTCGTACCTAACTTTTTGCGACGTTAATTAATTAATAATAATTAATTAGGTGGGCATACCTATTCAAATGTTAAGGCTAAACAAATCGAGAAAAATCAATCTCTGTATGTACATTTCGGCCTATTAGGCCTCATCAGCAGAACTATATCAAAAACACATCGTTTGTCTATTTACTTCTCCGGACTATATATTAATAATTATATATATATTATATATATATATATAGAGACGAGAGCGAGAGAGAGAGAGAGAGGGGGGCACGAAAGATTGGAGTAGAGATAAGCTCCGATCAGATAGATATGATCATGTAGGGTGCAGTCGAGTGTTCTACGGACAACCGAAACAGGGCGGGTTTTACCCCTCTGCAAAGGGAGCGTTGTTTGTATTCTACGGACCCGGCCCAAGAGGGCGGCGTTGCCCCTCTGCCGGGGGGAGGCTGACTCTGTATTCTACGGACTCAGCCAAAAGTGTCGTTTTACATCAAGCAGGGCGGATATTTAGCAGTAATCCAGTGATAAACTTGTGAAAATATTTTTAGTTCCGTCAAAAATATTAGTCAATCCAGTTTAACAAATCAAGAATGCCCCCCCACACATATATATATATATATATATATATATTATATATATATATATATATATATTACTTTCAAGAAATGTCAAATTAAATTGCCCATATGAGCCAGGATTTATTTAATATAGACGATTAAACTTACCCAGAATGCAACATTCATGGCAATTTATTTCAGACAGGTAATTAGTTATGGCCTCCACCAAGTAGATGAGGAAGTGCGTGGTACAATGGTTAGAATCGTATGAAATGGACTCGTCGACTCGAGTTCAAATTATGGAAAAGTCTGTTTACATTTCACATAACCCTAATACACTTGGGCAAGGTATGTATCCAACTACTCTGCCTTCAACTGGATAGATAGTAGGACAGACTGGGCTCTTTAACCTGATGCTAAGTAACCAGTCTAGGAGAAGTACATTTCTGAATTCAAGTCTGTAAACAGCAGGCGAGTAAATGCTTACGCTAAACGGTGAAAGTTCAATTAATGTCCGTCATACAGTGCTCTACCATCAAAATTGGAAGCATCTATATCAGTCATCCACAGACACGTGTTTCGACGTTTACGTCTCATCAGAGCGGCTCGACTTTTTTTTGACAGCTACCTCTAGCCGGGTGCGAAACCCAACAGAATTTTCGTCAGAATTGTATATATATTATATATATATATATAATATATATATATATATCAATCATCATCATCATCATGTCGCGCTGTTAGCACGGATATCCATAACAATCTTTCTCCATCCGTCCCCATCGCTCATCATTCTCGGGAGGTCCTCTATGCAGCATCCTGTATCCGCACAGAGCTGGTCAATGTACGTCTTTGCTGGTCGGCCCACACTGGCTTGTCCATGTGCTGGCTTCCATAGGAGGACGTCACTTATGAGTTCGTCCTTGTTTCTCCATCAGTATCCCGCGTGTCTTGTCCTTCTTACTCGGATGGTTTGGGTGATATGTGGCAGGTGGCCGTATAGCTGTTTTTGTGGGGTTTTGTTTCACGTCTTGTTCAGCATCATCCCGCAGCATTCTTGTGCAGCTCCCATCTAGTTTATTCTCTAGTCGCTTCGTTAGGGTCCAGGTGGTGCAACCATACAGCAGTACTGACACGACAATGGCCTGGAAGATCTATCTCTTTAACTTGTCTGTGAGATTGGATTTCCATATGACCGATAATTTATTTATAGCGGCCCATGCCTTTCTTATACGTGCATTGACATTGTTTTCTGTGGAGGAGATGTTACTGCCTAAGTATCTAAATTATTCTACCGAGTTTAGGAGTTTGCCATCGATAGTTGAGATGTCGCTTTTGTTTTTAAATGACATGAACTCAGTTTTATCAGAGTATTTATATTATATATACATATATATATAGAGAGAGAGACAGACAGACAGACAGACAGACAGAGACAGAGATACAGGGACAGAGAGACAGAGATAGGAATGAAAACAGATCAATAAGCAATTAAAATAAATTATTTGAAATTTGTTTCTGTATATTTTCTGAACTTAACATTAGAGGTTTTAATAAATTGAAATTAGAATGATATATTTGTAAAAGTGAATTAGTTGAAATACATCTCCCCTCTCTCTCTCTCTCTCTCTCTCTCTCTCTCTCTCTCTCTCTCTCTCTCTCTCTCTCTCTCCATTTGTATTTATCTCTCTCGCTCCTTTTATCTCTGTATTCTTCTTTCCTGTGTCTGTGTGTGTGTCTTTGTCTTTCTCCTCTGTCTGTCTCTCCCTTTTCTCTTCTAATTTCTCCTCTTTCTATGTCTTTCTCTCACTTACTCTCTCCTTTCTTTGTGTTTATCTTTCTGGATTTTTTTTCTCTCTCTCCTTCCTCTCCTTTCTCGAGTCTCTCTCTCTCTCTCTCTCTCTCTCTCTCTCTCTCTCTCTCTCTCTTCTCTCTCTCTCTCTCTCTCTCTCTCTTTCTCTCTTTCTTTATATATATATATATATATATATATATATATATATATATTTATATAGAGAGATAGACAGAGAAAGGGAGAGAGGGAGGGAGACAGAGACAGAGAGTATGATCAGAGAAAGAGAAATAGGCTGAATTAATTCCCTTTACTGGCCACGATGCGTTGTAATTAAATTGCAAATTATTTTGCATTTAATTCCTACCAGGGATTTTTCTGAATTTTAATTCCCCATGACAGATTAATCATAATTAAACCAAGTCGATCAATGACGTTTGCAGTTTTATTTATTTTATAAACGAAAAATACATTTATTTATTATATAGAGCGAGTCCTTTCCAGTATAGTGGTTGGGAGTATGGTAATAAATCAGACAAGTTAATTCTAGTTAATTTCCTGTCCTTTGTTTGACAGTTGGTCATTATTTAATTAACTTTTTGCCTCACCTCTGATATTCTCCGGTCCAGTTTGTTTTTTGGCATCAGTCCGTCTACTAAAGACGATGGCGTAGTGTCCAATTTTTTTATTATCTGCAACTGCTGGAGTGGCTCAATAGACCAATTTTTGAATGGCAATCTCTGATTTCACTCCTGTTCGTCCCTTGTTTAACGAGGAGGCCCTAAGCTAGTCAGTTTTCTGTACCAACCTCCCATGGGTTAGTGTTGATGGGACATGTCTTCATGTCCTACTTACAGACGTCTTTAAAGCGGAGGTGTGGTCTCCTTATCGGTTCTTCTACAAGGATGTCTTTACAATTAAATGTTGTTGGCCTAGGATCCACAATTTTTTTATCTGCACCTGCGTGAGTGGCTGATCAGACCAGTTTTTGAACGGCAGTCTCTGGTGCAGTGACTGCAAACAAATATTGATGTTTGCTGGAGTTGCTGTTGTCTCTCCTTCCTTTTAACTCTCTTTTCCGTGGCGGCTTCTTTCCTATCTTTTTCGCTCCTTTTTATTCCTTGTCTGACGAGGAGGCACCAGGTCGCACGGTCTTCTGCACAAGCCTCCCATGTGTTGGTGTTGATGTGGTATGTCTTCATGTCACTCTTGCAGACATCCTTAAAGCGCAGGGGTGGTGTCCCTACCGGTCGCCATACAGTAGGTCTTTGGGGATGTGGCCTTTGTTCAACCTCCTGACGTGACTAAGCCAACGCAGGCGTCTCTCGCAGATGATGACGGACAGGCTGTTCATGTTTGCTTATTCCAGCACGTCTAAGTTGGGTACTTTATCCTGCCAGGATGTGCGTGCGTTTTTTTTTAATATGTTTATGGTTTTGGTTTGGTTTGTTTTGTTTTACGGCATATCAACCTCAATGGATCATTTAATACCGATAAAGTTTTGAAATAAATCAATTCTTAATGGATACTCGATGTATTTTATAAACACGTTTTTCTATTTAACCCATAGATGGGACCCTGACAGGTACTACCACTCCGGGTCAGAGTGGACCAGGGAACAATGGTGATGAGGGGGTGCTCCACATTCTCTAAACCTCCAGAACTGGAACCTCACCATCAGTGTTTAACGTCATTCCCAGGACATGTAGACCCTCAGCCACTGCCTTCTAGCACCCATATGATAAAAAGGGCCATAAGATTGAGGTAATCATATAGGTGCTAGGGCTTGACGTGACCAGCCGATTGGTCGTAGGGGACTTCTCCGACCACCCGTCTAGCCTAAGAAAGGACCAACGTGGAGTATTGCAAGTCATGGACTGCTCAGCCCTCTGGATTCCATCCTTAAGCATCACGGGTCGCCACCCACGACCAACCATAATATGTTTATGTGTAAACATGTATAAATTCTGTTGGTTAGTTGGCTGGATTTTACGGCACGTCAACCGATACGGCGACACCAGTTCGAAACCTGGACGATGCTGTTAAAATTTCACATCGCGCTAATACCCTTGGGAAAGGCATGAATCCGACTATTCTCCCTCCAGCTATGGGTAAATAGTAGGATAGACTGGGATCTTTAACTTCGGTTAGGTACTTATCTGTCTCGGCTCTTATTTTTTTTTCCCGACAATATAGTTTTGATTACAAACACAATATCTCCATTATAATAAGATTAATCCGCATCGGATCTTAAAATTCATAGAGACTGTAGTTCTTGCTGAATAATTCACATACGAAAAAAAAGTTATTAGAGGTGGTGACAGGAAAAAGCTATTTAAGGAAAATTTTTATTAGAAAAAAAAATACTTGGAACAAAATGGGAGAAACATTTTGTTTTTGTCACGTTCTAGACGTTTCTTAAAGGCATATGATAAGACGGACCTCCCTAAATGATAAATAGTGATATTCTCGATATTGCATGAAATGGCAGACATGTTGAAAACATGTCAAAACGATTACCTCCCTTTAATAAGATCACGACTCAGGGTATGTCTTATTAACTGCAGTTGCAATTGATGATAGAGCGGAATTTTTTTGTTTGTTTTGAAACTGCTCAAGAGAGAGAGAGAGGGAGAGACAGACAGAGACAGAGACAGAGACAGAGACAGACAGACAGAGTGAGAGAGAAAGAGGGGGGCGAGATAGCGAGAAGGAAATAGAATAGAATAAAGAAAAGTTATTTCATTTTCCTTTAATTAAGAGAGAGAGAGAGAGAGAGAGAGAGAGAGAGAGAGAGAGAGAGAGAGAGAGAGAGAGAGAGAGAGAGAGAGAGAAAGAAACAGAGAGAGAATACACCGTGTAAACACCACAGTTTAATATAAACAAACACGCATATATATATATATATATATATATATATATATATATATATATATATATAATATATATATATATATATTACTTATAACACTTACCTACTTACTAACACTTACCTAACCCCCTCTTAAAAATAATAGATTCTCTGAATTTGATAAAAGCATAGATAACAGAACTAAAAATTAACTAAAAACCAAATTACATAACCCCATGAAGACGACTGGAGAAACAGTCGAAAGCGCTCGGGAAATCAGTATGAAAAATATGATCCAGATTCAAAAAGGATAGCCAGAAGACTGGAAAAAATATCCATACAAAAAATGAAAAAAGAATACTCCGTGTTGTTCAATAACGCATGCCTTAAGAATAATTTGCAGCCAAAATACACAATATATATATATATATATATATATATATATATATATATATATATATATATATAAGAGTTTCATAATGAAATTTTCATAATGAAGTTTCATAATTAATGAAACAAATCTACAACGAGAAGACTAATACGAAACACGCACTCAAATCTAGAGCCTAACATCCCGCCCACACATACAAACACACAAGCCATTGCACACTAGTTGTTAAGGAAAAAAATTAAATAGATAAATTAAATATATATATATATATGCGTTGTAAGTGCCTTCAAGTAAAAATTTAATATATACTTTATTCAGCAATGTTTCTAAAATAAACAAACATCCAAAAATCTTTTTCACTTCGCCGAAGGGCATACAATCTGTTTGTTGTTATTATTCTCCCAATAACACCCCCTTACCTATTATGGTAGAGGCGTGTAGTATCACTTGACAAGCTTAATTTCGCTAGGATGGTCAGCTGTGTACTGTGGCCGAGGCGATAAAAGTGTTTCACTAGTGTTTCACTGTGTCTGCCGGTTTCGATTTCTGTCGGAGGGAAATCGTTAGTATATACCGCTGATGAGACTTAATAAAGTCGAAACAGTCTGTACGGTATTCTACACACCGAGCCATCCTTTGCCGGGATTACACTTGTCAAGTTCATTTTCTATAAGAAAAAGTATCGAATTTTATGCGATACTTGCGTTGTAAGTGCCTTCAAGTAAAAATTTAATATATATATATATATATATATATATATATATATATTTAAAAATATTATAAAATATAAAAAGATAAATTGAATTAGATATAAATAAGTAAATAAACAAATAAATATGATAATATTAATAATAATAATAATTATTAATAATATTAAATGATTAAATTGATGTAAAATCCAACAGGAAACGTCACAAAACACAAATACACTTTTTCATTCGCACATACCCACGTACAAAATCCCGCGCTAGGATACAGTCTTAACGTCACAACCAACACGCATTTTCAATGTCACGCGCATTACAACATACGCACACGTACAAAAAAAAAAATAAAATAAACGCATTCACGCTCATACGGGAATACAGTTATTTAAAAAATAACGTCATTTTCAAAAAAAAAAAAATTCATTTAAGAAGAAATGCCATAGCTGTACTGCTTCAATTCAATTCTTTTGATAAAGAGGTATTACCTCGAAAATTCAAGAAATAATAAAAAATACAGGTCAACACACAACGCCATTGTTACCGTATTATTATTTTTTATTTATTCCAAACTGCATTGTGATAGCCTTCTAAATCAACCTCCTAACAATATATATATATATATATATTATATATATATATATGTTGTGTGTGTGTGTGTGTGTGTGTGTGTGTGTGTTTATTTATTTATTTATAATAAAAAGCAAGTAAATCGTCGGGGTGGCCAATCAGTGAGGGTGTCTATCCCCTCATCACTAGCGCTAGATCAAGGAGATTGTTTTTGCGTCTGAGGTGGAGCACCACACTTACCATCAGATCCTTACTTTACCGCACAGATCCCTGTGCTACTCATACAGCTGAGTTGGCGAGAGTCGGATTCGAACGAGGAACCTTGTGGTTTCTAGATGAACGCTCTACCGACTGAGCTAACCCGGCCCTATACATATATAGTTAATTAAGGTAACGGGGATATGGATTCAACACCTGGTTAGTGACAATTTCTCCCCAGACTAATTTGAGATATGAATTTAGATTTACTTCGGCATTTTTGCCTATTTCAGTCTTTTTTTAAATAATTTGATATATATATATATATATATATATATATATATATATATATATATATATAGATTTTTGGATGTTTGTTTTTAGAAGCATTGTTGAATAAAGTATATATTATTATTTATATTTCTGCTTGAAGACAATTACAATGCGTATATCGTATAAAATTCGATAATTATAGAAAATAACCGTTGGCCGAGCGGTAAAGTCACAGACTTTGCCTGCTGGACTACCAGTTTCGACTTCTGTCGGAGGGAAATCGTTAGTGTACATAGCTGATGAGACTTAATAAAGTTGAAACAGACTGTACGATGTTCTAGCATCGCATAATCGTTTGCCAAATTCACTTGTCATGGTTATTTTCTATAATCATCTAATTTCAT
>JALAJA010001961.1:0-2500 GCA_023376005.1 Doryteuthis pealeii | reverse complement strand
TTAGAACAGATTTTTTTCATCGATTGATGGGACCCTAACAGGTATTACCACTCCGGGTCAGAGTGGATATGATATTAAGGGCAGTTGTATTCACAGAACTCCAGAACTTTAGCCTCACCACCAGATGAAATTTAGTCTGTAAAAGATAGTTTCGGAACTATGTACTATTACTCCATGCCAAAGAGGATATTATATTATTAAGGTGTAAGATTCAAGGTTATAACAAAGTCCTAACTAGTTGAAACATAACAAACTCCGACACGTTTGTGAGACAAAACATTTTTTATTGATAACAACACATGGAAACGATACATAAAATAAAAGATAGTGTAAGATAGTGTATATAAACATACATACATCAAAGGACTGGAGCGTTCGTACATAGAGATCACTTACTAAGAGTGGTGGCCGAGGCCCCGCCGAGAAAGGGTAGACAGTAGGCTGACCCATGTGCTCGTTCCGGAGATATAGCTAAAAGAGGAAGCAGCGTTTGAATGAGCGCGCTTAACTACCAGAGGTCCCCCTAGTGGGAACAAACAGCAACGCAGCGAGGAGATAACTCTTCCGACAAAAGGAAGATAATTCCCTACAAAGGCAATGGGGTTCTCAGAGCTCCCTTTAATGTAGTCCTAAAAAGTACACGTTTTTGGAGGAAACTGGTGCCTCAGAATTAGATTTAGTTTAGCAGCATACTCAGGACGACCCCTTTTTGGGGGGAGACATGGTCTTACACCTCTGACGGGTATAACAGTCAGCGTATTCTAAATTTCACCGACAAGAATAGTATAAAATCGTAGATACCGCTTCGTAACAAAAAAAGAAAAAAAAGAAAAAAAAAAAGAAAAAAAAACATTGGATGATACTCACATCTGGCTTTTTGATATCCGGATCAAAAGAACTACTACCTCTCCAGATATGATATTAATGGTAATGGTGTGCTCAGAGCCCCAGAAATTTAGCATCAGCATTTAGTCTTAAAATGGACACCTTTTTGGAATAATTTTATCCCTCTACCAGAGATAATTTGGGAACTGGTGCCTTAGAATTAGGTTTAGTTTAGCGTCATGTTCAGTACTCCCATTTCTGTGGGGACATGGGTCTTACACGTCTGACGGCGATACAGTCAGCATATTCTAAGCTCTGATGTGGGGTATAAAAACGAGGATAACAGCCAGAAAATAAAATTGTTGAATTATTTATGATATAAGGCATGGGGCAAATGGTTACTCCTAGATATAGACTCGTTGACTACCACGTGACCTGTGGTAGATTTCTATTGTCCAATCACTGCACTGCTGCTGCTGCTTCTGCTGTATTAATAGAGCCACAAATCTGAGTTATTTCATTGACATTTGGATTCTCTCGGACGAAGGACTTACAAGGAATACGTTAACACTGGATTCGTATTGGCTTGCTTGCTTATTCATTACATCTGGAACGAAGTATGGCTGCCAGATACTTAACAACTCACATACGGGCTTTAGATATGATATCTTCAAACAGGTACTACCACTCCATGTCAGAGATTATATGATATTAAAGGCAATGGGGTTCTCAGAGCTCCATGTGATTTAGTCTTAAAAAGTACACATTTTTGGAGGAATCTTACCTCTCTGCAAGCGATGAATTCGGAAATGGAGCCTCAGAATTAGATTTATTTTAGTGTCTTACTTAGGACACCCCCTTTTTTTTGGGGGGGGAGACATGGGTCTTACATCTCTGACGGGTAAACAGTCAGCGTATTCTAAATTTCACCGATAAGAATAGTACAAAAACGTAGATACCGCTTCGTAACAAAAAAAAAAAAAAAAAAAAAAAAAAAAAGAAACATTGGATGATACTCACATCCGGGTTTTTAGATATTCGGATCAAAAGAAGCGGGAAAAGTACAGCGGACAAAAGTTTATAATAAAACCGAATAAAGACGATAAAACTGATCGCAAAGACTTACCATATCTTGTCATATCCGCTCCGCCCCCACCCTCGTCCTCCCCCCCCCCCGACCCGTAATTTATCAAGTGACTTGATGTTTTGCCTGATATAAGAAGGACATGTAAGCTATATTTCGATCACCTGTTTGTGTGTGGGGGTGGGGGGGGTCATTGATTTGATTAGCTAATCATCTGATCGGCTTGTTCATCCCTTTGATCCTTGTCACTGGAGAATTTATATTTTTTTCTGAATTTATCTGAGTTCATCAGTAATTGTCTTTTCGACGAAATGTTTGCTTACATATTCACACTCACGGGGAGAGAGAGAGAGAGAAGAGAGAGAGAGAGAGAGAGAGAGAAATTGTGAGAGGGGGGAGGGTTGTGAGGGGAACACATATAGATTGAGGGAGAGGAAAGAGAGAGAGACTATATATATGTGTATAATAGATGAATATACAGTGAAGAGAGAGAGAGAAAGGGAATAGATGAGAGTGTGAGGGGGAGATAATATAGATTCAAGGGATAGCAAAGAGAGGACTATATTATTGTATTATAGAATGAATACACAA
>JALAJA010001960.1:0-16650 GCA_023376005.1 Doryteuthis pealeii | reverse complement strand
TTCAATAAAATCGAACGCCGGACTTTATTTTTTTGTTTTTATTTATCAATTTAAAAAAAAAAATCCCTAATTTTACTGAGAATAAAAAAAAACTGGTAGAAAAAACGAAAATTTACTTATGAAAGTGAAACGCGATTTTTTATTATTTCGTAATGAGTTGCACAAATATTTGAATTAACGTTTAACTATTAAAAATTCCGTTATAAAAATCGCCGGGAGTAGTGGCGTACTCCTGTAATCCAGTTACTTGGAGGCTTGTTCGGTTGGACTGTTTGCGAGTGGGGAACCTTGTCGGCCCTCCATTATGTCGATCAGGTGTCCGCATTAAGACTGGCATCAATATGGTTGCTTAGAGGTAGCTCCAGGTGTCCAGGTTGACCAAGGAGGGGCGATTCGGTCCAGGGCGGAAACGCAGCAGACAAAAGTCCCCGTGTCAGTCAGTAGTGGGATCGCACCTGTGAATAGTGGACGTACGACAGCCCATTCAATAAAATCGAACGCCGGACTTTATTTTTTGTTTTTATTTATCAATTTAAAAAAAAAATCCCTAATTTTACTGAGAATAAAAAAAAACTGGTAGAAAAAACGAAAATTTACTTATGAAAGTGAAACGCGATTTTTTATTATTTCGTAATGAGTTGCACAAATATTTGAATTAACGTTTAACTATTAAAAATTCCGTTATAAAAATCGCCGGGAGTAGTGGCGTACTCCTGTAATCCAGTTACTTGGAGGCTTGTTCGGTTGGACTGTTTGCGAGTGGGGAACCTTGTCGGCCCTCCATTATGTCGATCAGGTGTCCGCATTAAGACTGGCATCAATATGGTTGCTTAGAGGTAGCTCCAGGTGTCCAGGTTGACCAAGGAGGGGCGATTCGGTCCAGGGCGGAAACGCAGCAGACAAAAGTCCCCGTGTCAGTCAGTAGTGGGATCGCACCTGTGAATAGTGGACGTACGACAGCCCATTCAATAAAATCGAACGCCGGACTTTATTTTTTGTTTTTATTTATCAATTTAAAAAAAAAAATCCCTAATTTTACTGAGAATAAAAAAAAACTGGTAGAAAAAACGAAAATTTACTTATGAAAGTGAAACGCGATTTTTTATTATTTCGTAATGAGTTGCACAAATATTTGAATTAACGTTTAACTATTAAAAATTCCGTTATAAAAATCGCCGGGAGTAGTGGCGTACTCCTGTAATCCAGTTACTTGGAGGCTTGTTCGGTTGGACTGTTTGCGAGTGGGGAACCTTGTCGGCCCTCCATTATGTCGATCAGGTGTCCGCATTAAGACTGGCATCAATATGGTTGCTTAGAGGTAGCTCCAGGTGTCCAGGTTGACCAAGGAGGGGCGATTCGGTCCAGGGCGGAAACGCAGCAGACAAAAGTCCCCGTGTCAGTCAGTAGTGGGATCGCACCTGTGAATAGTGGACGTACGACAGCCCATTCAATAAAATCGAACGCCGGACTTTATTTTTTGTTTTTATTTATCAATTTAAAAAAAAAAATCCCTAATTTTACTGAGAATAAAAAAAAACTGGTAGAAAAAACGAAAATTTACTTATGAAAGTGAAACGCGATTTTTTATTATTTCGTAATGAGTTGCACAAATATTTGAATTAACGTTTAACTATTAAAAATTCCGTTATAAAAATCGCCGGGAGTAGTGGCGTACTCCTGTAATCCAGTTACTTGGAGGCTTGTTCGGTTGGACTGTTTGCGAGTGGGGAACCTTGTCGGCCCTCCATTATGTCGATCAGGTGTCCGCATTAAGACTGGCATCAATATGGTTGCTTAGAGGTAGCTCCAGGTGTCCAGGTTGACCAAGGAGGGGCGATTCGGTCCAGGGCGGAAACGCAGCAGACAAAAGTCCCCGTGTCAGTCAGTAGTGGGATCGCACCTGTGAATAGTGGACGTACGACAGCCCATTCAATAAAATCGAACGCCGGACTTTATTTTTTGTTTTTATTTATCAATTTAAAAAAAAAATCCCTAATTTTACTGAGAATAAAAAAAAACTGGTAGAAAAAACGAAAATTTACTTATGAAAGTGAAACGCGATTTTTTATTATTTCGTAATGAGTTGCACAAATATTTGAATTAACGTTTAACTATTAAAAATTCCGTTATAAAAATCGCCGGGAGTAGTGGCGTACTCCTGTAATCCAGTTACTTGGAGGCTTGTTCGGTTGGACTGTTTGCGAGTGGGGAACCTTGTCGGCCCTCCATTATGTCGATCAGGTGTCCGCATTAAGACTGGCATCAATATGGTTGCTTAGAGGTAGCTCCAGGTGTCCAGGTTGACCAAGGAGGGGCGATTCGGTCCAGGGCGGAAACGCAGCAGACAAAAGTCCCCGTGTCAGTCAGTAGTGGGATCGCACCTGTGAATAGTGGACGTACGACAGCCCATTCAATAAAATCGAACGCCGGACTTTATTTTTTGTTTTTATTTATCAATTTAAAAAAAAAATCCCTAATTTTACTGAGAATAAAAAAAAAACTGGTAGAAAAAACGAAAATTTACTTATGAAAGTGAAACGCGATTTTTTATTATTTCGTAATGAGTTGCACAAATATTTGAATTAACGTTTAACTATTAAAAATTCCGTTATCAAAATCGCCGGGAGTAGTGGCGTACTCCTGTAATCCAGTTACTTGGAGGCTTGTTCGGTTGGACTGTTTGCGAGTGGGGAACCTTGTCGGCCCTCCATTATGTCGATCAGGTGTCCGCATTAAGACTGGCATCAATATGGTTGCTTAGAGGTAGCTCCAGGTGTCCAGGTTGACCAAGGAGGGGCGATTCGGTCCAGGGCGGAAACGCAGCAGACAAAAGTCCCCGTGTCAGTCAGTAGTGGGATCGCACCTGTGAATAGTGGACGTACGACAGCCCATTCAATAAAATCGAACGCCGGACTTTATTTTTTGTTTTTATTTATCAATTTAAAAAAAAAATCCCTAATTTTACTGAGAATAAAAAAAACTGGTAGAAAAAACGAAAATTTACTTATGAAAGTGAAACGCGATTTTTTATTATTTCGTAATGAGTTGCACAAATATTTGAATTAACGTTTAACTATTAAAAATTCCGTTATAAAATCGCCGGGAGTAGTGGCGTACTCCTGTAATCCAGTTACTTGGAGGCTTGTTCGGTTGGACTGTTTGCGAGTGGGGAACCTTGTCGGCCCTCCATTATGTCGATCAGGTGTCCGCATTAAGACTGGCATCAATATGGTTGCTTAGAGGTAGCTCCAGGTGTCCAGGTTGACCAAGGAGGGGCGATTCGGTCCAGGGCGGAAACGCAGCAGACAAAAGTCCCCGTGTCAGTCAGTAGTGGGATCGCACCTGTGAATAGTGGACGTACGACAGCCCATTCAATAAAATCGAACGCCGGACTTTATTTTTTGTTTTTATTTATCAATTTAAAAAAAAAATCCCTAATTTTACTGAGAATAAAAAAAAACTGGTAGAAAAAACGAAAATTTACTTATGAAAGTGAAACGCGATTTTTTATTATTTCGTAATGAGTTGCACAAATATTTGAATTAACGTTTAACTATTAAAAATTCCGTTATAAAATCGCCGGGAGTAGTGGCGTACTCCTGTAATCCAGTTACTTGGAGGCTTGTTCGGTTGGACTGTTTGCGAGTGGGGAACCTTGTCGGCCCTCCATTATGTCGATCAGGTGTCCGCATTAAGACTGGCATCAATATGGTTGCTTAGAGGTAGCTCCAGGTGTCCAGGTTGACCAAGGAGGGGCGATTCGGTCCAGGGCGGAAACGCAGCAGACAAAAGTCCCCGTGTCAGTCAGTAGTGGGATCGCACCTGTGAATAGTGGACGTACGACAGCCCATTCAATAAAATCGAACGCCGGACTTTATTTTTTGTTTTTATTTATCAATTTAAAAAAAAAAATCCCTAATTTTACTGAGAATAAAAAAAAAACTGGTAGAAAAAACGAAAATTTACTTATGAAAGTGAAACGCGATTTTTTATTATTTCGTAATGAGTTGCACAAATATTTGAATTAACGTTTAACTATTAAAAATTCCGTTATAAAAATCGCCGGGAGTAGTGGCGTACTCCTGTAATCCAGTTACTTGGAGGCTTGTTCGGTTGGACTGTTTGCGAGTGGGGAACCTTGTCGGCCCTCCATTATGTCGATCAGGTGTCCGCATTAAGACTGGCATCAATATGGTTGCTTAGAGGTAGCTCCAGGTGTCCAGGTTGACCAAGGAGGGGCGATTCGGTCCAGGGCGGAAACGCAGCAGACAAAAGTCCCCGTGTCAGTCAGTAGTGGGATCGCACCTGTGAATAGTGGACGTACGACAGCCCATTCAATAAAATCGAACGCCGGACTTTATTTTTTGTTTTTATTTATCAATTTAAAAAAAAAATCCCTAATTTTACTGAGAATAAAAAAAAACTGGTAGAAAAAACGAAAATTTACTTATGAAAGTGAAACGCGATTTTTTATTATTTCGTAATGAGTTGCACAAATATTTGAATTAACGTTTAACTATTAAAAATTCCGTTATAAAAATCGCCGGGAGTAGTGGCGTACTCCTGTAATCCAGTTACTTGGAGGCTTGTTCGGTTGGACTGTTTGCGAGTGGGGAACCTTGTCGGCCCTCCATTATGTCGATCAGGTGTCCGCATTAAGACTGGCATCAATATGGTTGCTTAGAGGTAGCTCCAGGTGTCCAGGTTGACCAAGGAGGGGCGATTCGGTCCAGGGCGGAAACGCAGCAGACAAAAGTCCCCGTGTCAGTCAGTAGTGGGATCGCACCTGTGAATAGTGGACGTACGACAGCCCATTCAATAAAATCGAACGCCGGACTTTATTTTTTGTTTTTATTTATCAATTTAAAAAAAAAATCCCTAATTTTACTGAGAATAAAAAAAAACTGGTAGAAAAAACGAAAATTTACTTATGAAAGTGAAACGCGATTTTTTATTATTTCGTAATGAGTTGCACAAATATTTGAATTAACGTTTAACTATTAAAAATTCCGTTATAAAAATCGCCGGGAGTAGTGGCGTACTCCTGTAATCCAGTTACTTGGAGGCTTGTTCGGTTGGACTGTTTGCGAGTGGGGAACCTTGTCGGCCCTCCATTATGTCGATCAGGTGTCCGCATTAAGACTGGCATCAATATGGTTGCTTAGAGGTAGCTCCAGGTGTCCAGGTTGACCAAGGAGGGGCGATTCGGTCCAGGGCGGAAACGCAGCAGACAAAAGTCCCCGTGTCAGTCAGTAGTGGGATCGCACCTGTGAATAGTGGACGTACGACAGCCCATTCAATAAAATCGAACGCCGGACTTTATTTTTTGTTTTTATTTATCAATTTAAAAAAAAAATCCCTAATTTTACTGAGAATAAAAAAAAACTGGTAGAAAAAACGAAAATTTACTTATGAAAGTGAAACGCGATTTTTTATTATTTCGTAATGAGTTGCACAAATATTTGAATTAACGTTTAACTATTAAAAATTCCGTTATAAAAATCGCCGGGAGTAGTGGCGTACTCCTGTAATCCAGTTACTTGGAGGCTTGTTCGGTTGGACTGTTTGCGAGTGGGGAACCTTGTCGGCCCTCCATTATGTCGATCAGGTGTCCGCATTAAGACTGGCATCAATATGGTTGCTTAGAGGTAGCTCCAGGTGTCCAGGTTGACCAAGGAGGGGCGATTCGGTCCAGGGCGGAAACGCAGCAGACAAAAGTCCCCGTGTCAGTCAGTAGTGGGATCGCACCTGTGAATAGTGGACGTACGACAGCCCATTCAATAAAATCGAACGCCGGACTTTATTTTTTGTTTTTATTTATCAATTTAAAAAAAAAATCCCTAATTTTACTGAGAATAAAAAAAAACTGGTAGAAAAAACGAAAATTTACTTATGAAAGTGAAACGCGATTTTTTATTATTTCGTAATGAGTTGCACAAATATTTGAATTAACGTTTAACTATTAAAAATTCCGTTATAAAATCGCCGGGAGTAGTGGCGTACTCCTGTAATCCAGTTACTTGGAGGCTTGTTCGGTTGGACTGTTTGCGAGTGGGGAACCTTGTCGGCCCTCCATTATGTCGATCAGGTGTCCGCATTAAGACTGGCATCAATATGGTTGCTTAGAGGTAGCTCCAGGTGTCCAGGTTGACCAAGGAGGGGCGATTCGGTCCAGGGCGGAAACGCAGCAGACAAAAGTCCCCGTGTCAGTCAGTAGTGGGATCGCACCTGTGAATAGTGGACGTACGACAGCCCATTCAATAAAATCGAACGCCGGACTTTATTTTTTGTTTTTATTTATCAATTTAAAAAAAAAATCCCTAATTTTACTGAGAATAAAAAAAAACTGGTAGAAAAAACGAAAATTTACTTATGAAAGTGAAACGCGATTTTTTATTATTTCGTAATGAGTTGCACAAATATTTGAATTAACGTTTAACTATTAAAATTCCGTTATAAAAATCGCCGGGAGTAGTGGCGTACTCCTGTAATCCAGTTACTTGGAGGCTTGTTCGGTTGGACTGTTTGCGAGTGGGGAACCTTGTCGGCCCTCCATTATGTCGATCAGGTGTCCGCATTAAGACTGGCATCAATATGGTTGCTTAGAGGTAGCTCCAGGTGTCCAGGTTGACCAAGGAGGGGCGATTCGGTCCAGGGCGGAAACGCAGCAGACAAAAGTCCCCGTGTCAGTCAGTAGTGGGATCGCACCTGTGAATAGTGGACGTACGACAGCCCATTCAATAAAATCGAACGCCGGACTTTATTTTTTGTTTTTATTTATCAATTTAAAAAAAAAAATCCCTAATTTTACTGAGAATAAAAAAAACTGGTAGAAAAAACGAAAATTTACTTATGAAAGTGAAACGCGATTTTTTATTATTTCGTAATGAGTTGCACAAATATTTGAATTAACGTTTAACTATTAAAAATTCCGTTATAAAAATCGCCGGGAGTAGTGGCGTACTCCTGTAATCCAGTTACTTGGAGGCTTGTTCGGTTGGACTGTTTGCGAGTGGGGAACCTTGTCGGCCCTCCATTATGTCGATCAGGTGTCCGCATTAAGACTGGCATCAATATGGTTGCTTAGAGGTAGCTCCAGGTGTCCAGGTTGACCAAGGAGGGGCGATTCGGTCCAGGGCGGAAACGCAGCAGACAAAAGTCCCCGTGTCAGTCAGTAGTGGGATCGCACCTGTGAATAGTGGACGTACGACAGCCCATTCAATAAAATCGAACGCCGGACTTTATTTTTTGTTTTTATTTATCAATTTAAAAAAAAAATCCCTAATTTTACTGAGAATAAAAAAAAACTGGTAGAAAAAACGAAAATTTACTTATGAAAGTGAAACGCGATTTTTTATTATTTCGTAATGAGTTGCACAAATATTTGAATTAACGTTTAACTATTAAAAATTCCGTTATAAAATCGCCGGGAGTAGTGGCGTACTCCTGTAATCCAGTTACTTGGAGGCTTGTTCGGTTGGACTGTTTGCGAGTGGGGAACCTTGTCGGCCCTCCATTATGTCGATCAGGTGTCCGCATTAAGACTGGCATCAATATGGTTGCTTAGAGGTAGCTCCAGGTGTCCAGGTTGACCAAGGAGGGGCGATTCGGTCCAGGGCGGAAACGCAGCAGACAAAAGTCCCCGTGTCAGTCAGTAGTGGGATCGCACCTGTGAATAGTGGACGTACGACAGCCCATTCAATAAAATCGAACGCCGGACTTTATTTTTTGTTTTTATTTATCAATTTAAAAAAAAAATCCCTAATTTTACTGAGAATAAAAAAAAACTGGTAGAAAAAACGAAAATTTACTTATGAAAGTGAAACGCGATTTTTTATTATTTCGTAATGAGTTGCACAAATATTTGAATTAACGTTTAACTATTAAAAATTCCGTTATAAAATCGCCGGGAGTAGTGGCGTACTCCTGTAATCCAGTTACTTGGAGGCTTGTTCGGTTGGACTGTTTGCGAGTGGGGAACCTTGTCGGCCCTCCATTATGTCGATCAGGTGTCCGCATTAAGACTGGCATCAATATGGTTGCTTAGAGGTAGCTCCAGGTGTCCAGGTTGACCAAGGAGGGGCGATTCGGTCCAGGGCGGAAACGCAGCAGACAAAAGTCCCCGTGTCAGTCAGTAGTGGGATCGCACCTGTGAATAGTGGACGTACGACAGCCCATTCAATAAAATCGAACGCCGGACTTTATTTTTTGTTTTTATTTATCAATTTAAAAAAAAAATCCCTAATTTTACTGAGAATAAAAAAAACTGGTAGAAAAACGAAAATTTACTTATGAAAGTGAAACGCGATTTTTATTTTTTAATAGTTAAAATTAATTCAAAATATTTGTGCAACTCATTCGAAATAATAAAAAATCGCGTTTCACTTTCATAAGTAAATTTTCGTTTTTTCTACCAGTTTTTTTTTATTCTCAGTAAAATTAGGGATTTTTTTTTTTAAATTGATAAATAAAAACAAAAAATAAAGTCCGGCGTTCGATTTTATTGAATGGGCTGTCGTACGTCCACTATTCACAGGTGCGATCCCACTACTGACTGACACGGGGACTTTTGTCTGCTGCGTTTCCGCCCTGGACCGAATCGCCCCTCCTTGGTCAACCTGGACACCTGGAGCTACCTCTAAGCAACCATATTGATGCCAGTCTTAATGCGGACACCTGATCGACATAATGGAGGGCCGACAAGGTTCCCCACTCGCAAACAGTCCAACCGAACAAGCCTCCAAGTAACTGGATTACAGGAGTACGCCACTACTCCCGGCGATTTTTATAACGGAATTTTTAATAGTTAAACGTTAATTCAAATATTTGTGCAACTCATTACGAAATAATAAAAAATCGCGTTTCACTTTCATAAGTAAATTTTCGTTTTTTCTACCAGTTTTTTTTTATTCTCAGTAAAATTAGGGATTTTTTTTTTTAAATTGATAAATAAAAACAAAAAATAAAGTCCGGCGTTCGATTTTATTGAATGGGCTGTCGTACGTCCACTATTCACAGGTGCGATCCCACTACTGACTGACACGGGGACTTTTGTCTGCTGCGTTTCCGCCCTGGACCGAATCGCCCCTCCTTGGTCAACCTGGACACCTGGAGCTACCTCTAAGCAACCATATTGATGCCAGTCTTAATGCGGACACCTGATCGACATAATGGAGGGCCGACAAGGTTCCCCACTCGCAAACAGTCCAACCGAACAAGCCTCCAAGTAACTGGATTACAGGAGTACGCCACTACTCCCGGCGATTTTTATAACGGAATTTTTAATAGTTAAACGTTAATTCAAATATTTGTGCAACTCATTACGAAATAATAAAAAATCGCGTTTCACTTTCATAAGTAAATTTTCGTTTTTTCTACCAGTTTTTTTTTATTCTCAGTAAAATTAGGGATTTTTTTTTTAAATTGATAAATAAAAACAAAAAATAAAGTCCGGCGTTCGATTTTATTGAATGGGCTGTCGTACGTCCACTATTCACAGGTGCGATCCCACTACTGACTGACACGGGGACTTTTGTCTGCTGCGTTTCCGCCCTGGACCGAATCGCCCCTCCTTGGTCAACCTGGACACCTGGAGCTACCTCTAAGCAACCATATTGATGCCAGTCTTAATGCGGACACCTGATCGACATAATGGAGGGCCGACAAGGTTCCCCACTCGCAAACAGTCCAACCGAACAAGCCTCCAAGTAACTGGATTACAGGAGTACGCCACTACTCCCGGCGATTTTATAACGGAATTTTTAATAGTTAAACGTTAATTCAAATATTTGTGCAACTCATTACGAAATAATAAAAAAATCGCGTTTCACTTTCATAAGTAAATTTTCGTTTTTTCTACCAGTTTTTTTTTATTCTCAGTAAAATTAGGGATTTTTTTTTTAAATTGATAAATAAAAACAAAAAATAAAGTCCGGCGTTCGATTTTATTGAATGGGCTGTCGTACGTCCACTATTCACAGGTGCGATCCCACTACTGACTGACACGGGGACTTTTGTCTGCTGCGTTTCCGCCCTGGACCGAATCGCCCCTCCTTGGTCAACCTGGACACCTGGAGCTACCTCTAAGCAACCATATTGATGCCAGTCTTAATGCGGACACCTGATCGACATAATGGAGGGCCGACAAGGTTCCCCACTCGCAAACAGTCCAACCGAACAAGCCTCCAAGTAACTGGATTACAGGAGTACGCCACTACTCCCGGCGATTTTTATAACGGAATTTTTAATAGTTAAACGTTAATTCAAATATTTGTGCAACTCATTACGAAATAATAAAAAATCGCGTTTCACTTTCATAAGTAAATTTTCGTTTTTTCTACCAGTTTTTTTTTATTCTCAGTAAAATTAGGGATTTTTTTTTTAAATTGATAAATAAAAACAAAAATAAAGTCCGGCGTTCGATTTTATTGAATGGGCTGTCGTACGTCCACTATTCACAGGTGCGATCCCACTACTGACTGACACGGGGACTTTTGTCTGCTGCGTTTCCGCCCTGGACCGAATCGCCCCCTCCTTGGTCAACCTGGACACCTGGAGCTACCTCTAAGCAACCATATTGATGCCAGTCTTAATGCGGACACCTGATCGACATAATGGAGGGCCGACAAGGTTCCCCACTCGCAAACAGTCCAACCGAACAAGCCTCCAAGTAACTGGATTACAGGAGTACGCCACTACTCCCGGCGATTTTTATAACGGAATTTTTAATAGTTAAACGTTAATTCAAATATTTGTGCAACTCATTACGAAATAATAAAAAATCGTTTCACTTTCATAAGTAAATTTTCGTTTTTTCTAAGTTTTTTTTTATTCTCAGTAAAATTAGGGATTTTTTTTTTAAATTGATAAATAAAAACAAAAAATAAAGTCCGGCGTTCGATTTTATTGAATGGGCTGTCGTACGTCCACTATTCACAGGTGCGATCCCACTACTGACTGACACGGGGACTTTTGTCTGCTGCGTTTCCGCCCTGGACCGAATCGCCCCTCCTTGGTCAACCTGGACACCTGGAGCTACCTCTAAGCAACCATATTGATGCCAGTCTTAATGCGGACACCTGATCGACATAATGGAGGGCCGACAAGGTTCCCCACTCGCAAACAGTCCAACCGAACAAGCCTCCAAGTAACTGGATTACAGGAGTACGCCACTACTCCCGGCGATTTTTATAACGGAATTTTTAATAGTTAAACGTTAATTTCAAATATTTGTGCAACTCATTACGAAATAATAAAAAATCGCGTTTCACTTTCATAAGTAAATTTTCGTTTTTTCTACCAGTTTTTTTTTATTCTCAGTAAAATTAGGGATTTTTTTTTTAAATTGATAAATAAAAACAAAAAATAAAGTCCGGCGTTCGATTTTATTGAATGGGCTGTCGTACGTCCACTATTCACAGGTGCGATCCCACTACTGACTGACACGGGGACTTTTGTCTGCTGCGTTTCCGCCCTGGACCGAATCGCCCCTCCTTGGTCAACCTGGACACCTGGAGCTACCTCTAAGCAACCATATTGATGCCAGTCTTAATGCGGACACCTGATCGACATAATGGAGGGCCGACAAGGTTCCCCACTCGCAAACAGTCCAACCGAACAAGCCTCCAAGTAACTGGATTACAGGAGTACGCCACTACTCCCGGCGATTTTTATAACGGAATTTTTAATAGTTAAACGTTAATTCAAATATTTGTGCAACTCATTACGAAATAATAAAAAATCGCGTTTCACTTTCATAAGTAAATTTTCGTTTTTTCTACCAGTTTTTTTTTTATTCTCAGTAAAATTAGGGATTTTTTTTTTTAAATTGATAAATAAAAACAAAAAATAAAGTCCGGCGTTCGATTTTATTGAATGGGCTGTCGTACGTCCACTATTCACAGGTGCGATCCCACTACTGACTGACACGGGGACTTTTGTCTGCTGCGTTTCCGCCCTGGACCGAATCGCCCCTCCTTGGTCAACCTGGACACCTGGAGCTACCTCTAAGCAACCATATTGATGCCAGTCTTAATGCGGACACCTGATCGACATAATGGAGGGCCGACAAGGTTCCCCACTCGCAAACAGTCCAACCGAACAAGCCTCCAAGTAACTGGATTACAGGAGTACGCCACTACTCCCGGCGATTTTTATAACGGAATTTTTAATAGTTAAACGTTAATTCAAATATTTGTGCAACTCATTACGAAATAATAAAAAATCACGTTTCACTTTCATAAGTAAATTTTCGTTTTTTCTACCAGTTTTTTTTTTATTCTCAGTAAAATTAGGGATTTTTTTTTTAAATTGATAAATAAAAAAAAAATAAAGTCCGGCGTTCGATTTTATTGAATGGGCTGTCGTACGTCCACTATTCACAGGTGCGATCCCACTACTGACTGACACGGGGACTTTTGTCTGCTGCGTTTCCGCCCTGGACCGAATCGCCCCTCCTTGGTCAACCTGGACACCTGGAGCTACCTCTAAGCAACCATATTGATGCCAGTCTTAATGCGGACACCTGATCGACATAATGGAGGGCCGACAAGGTTCCCCACTCGCAAACAGTCCAACCGAACAAGCCTCCAAGTAACTGGATTACAGGAGTACGCCACTACTCCCGGCGATTTTTATAACGGAATTTTTAATAGTTAAACGTTAATTCAAATATTTGTGCAACTCATTACGAAATAATAAAAAATCGCGTTTCACTTTCATAAGTAAATTTTCGTTTTTTCTACCAGTTTTTTTTTATTCTCAGTAAAATTAGGGATTTTTTTTTTAAATTGATAAATAAAAACAAAAAATAAAGTCCGGCGTTCGATTTTATTGAATGGGCTGTCGTACGTCCACTATTCACAGGTGCGATCCCACTACTGACTGACACGGGGACTTTTGTCTGCTGCGTTTCCGCCCTGGACCGAATCGCCCCTCCTTGGTCAACCTGGACACCTGGAGCTACCTCTAAGCAACCATATTGATGCCAGTCTTAATGCGGACACCTGATCGACATAATGGAGGGCCGACAAGGTTCCCCACTCGCAAACAGTCCAACCGAACAAGCCTCCAAGTAACTGGATTACAGGAGTACGCCACTACTCCCGGCGATTTTGATAACGGAATTTTTAATGGTTAAACGTTAATTCAAATATTTGTGCAACTCATTACGAAATAATAAAAATCGCGTTTCACTTTCATAAGTAAATTTTCGTTTTTTCTACCAGTTTTTTTTTTATTCTCAGTAAAATTAGGGATTTTTTTTTTAAAATTGATAAATAAAAACAAAAAATAAAGTCCGGCGTTCGATTTTATTGAATGGGCTGTCGTACGTCCACTATTCACAGGTGCGATCCCACTACTGACTGACACGGGGACTTTTGTCTGCTGCGTTTCCGCCCTGGACCGAATCGCCCCTCCTTGGTCAACCTGGACACCTGGAGCTACCTCTAAGCAACCATATTGATGCCAGTCTTAATGCGGACACCTGATCGACATAATGGAGGGCCGACAAGGTTCCCCACTCGCAAACAGTCCAACCGAACAAGCCTCCAAGTAACTGGATTACAGGAGTACGCCACTACTCCCGGCGATTTTTATAACGGAATTTTTAATAGTTAAACGTTAATTCAAATATTTGTGCAACTCATTACGAAATAATAAAAATCGCGTTTCACTTTCATAAGTAAATTTTCGTTTTTTTCTACCAGTTTTTTTTTATTCTCAGTAAAATTAGGGATTTTTTTTTTAAATTGATAAATAAAAAACAAAAAATAAAGTCCGGCGTTCGATTTTATTGAATGGGCTGTCGTACGTCCACTATTCACAGGTGCGATCCCACTACTGACTGACACGGGGACTTTTGTCTGCTGCGTTTCCGCCCTGGACCGAATCGCCCCTCCTTGGTCAACCTGGACACCTGGAGCTACCTCTAAGCAACCATATTGATGCCAGTCTTAATGCGGACACCTGATCGACATAATGGAGGGCCGACAAGGTTCCCCACTCGCAAACAGTCCAACCGAACAAGCCTCCAAGTAACTGGATTACAGGAGTACGCCACTACTCCCGGCGATTTTTATAACGGAATTTTTAATAGTTAAACGTTAATTCAAATATTTGTGCAACTCATTACGAAATAATAAAAAATCGCGTTTCACTTTCATAAGTAAATTTTCGTTTTTTCTACCAGTTTTTTTTTATTCTCAGTAAATTTAGGGATTTTTTTTTTTAAATTGATAAATAAAAACAAAAAATAAAGTCCGGCGTTCGATTTTATTGAATGGGCTGTCGTACGTCCACTATTCACAGGTGCGATCCCACTACTGACTGACACGGGGACTTTTGTCTGCTGCGTTTCCGCCCTGGACCGAATCGCCCCTCCTTGGTCAACCTGGACACCTGGAGCTACCTCTAAGCAACCATATTGATGCCAGTCTTAATGCGGACACCTGATCGACATAATGGAGGGCCGACAAGGTTCCCCACTCGCAAAACAGTCCAACCGAACAAGCCTCCAAGTAACTGGATTACAGGAGTACGCCACTACTCCCGGCGATTTTTATAACGGAATTTTTAATAGTTAAACGTTAATTCAAATATTTGTGCAACTCATTACGAAATAATAAAAAATCGCGTTTCACTTTCATAAGTAAATTTTCGTTTTTTCTACCAGTTTTTTTTTATTCTCAGTAAAATTAGGGATTTTTTTTTTAAATTGATAAATAAAAACAAAAAATAAAGTCCGGCGTTCGATTTTATTGAATGGGCTGTCGTACGTCCACTATTCACAGGTGCGATCCCACTACTGACTGACACGGGGACTTTTGTCTGCTGCGTTTCCGCCCTGGACCGAATCGCCCCTCCTTGGTCAACCTGGACACCTGGAGCTACCTCTAAGCAACCATATTGATGCCAGTCTTAATGCGGACACCTGATCGACATAATGGAGGGCCGACAAGGTTCCCCACTCGCAAACAGTCCAACCGAACAAGCCTCCAAGTAACTGGATTACAGGAGTACGCCACTACTCCCGGCGATTTTTATAACGGAATTTTTAATAGTTAAACGTTAATTCAAATATTTGTGCAACTCATTACGAAATAATAAAAAATCGCGTTTCACTTTCATAAGTAAATTTTCGTTTTTTCTACCAGTTTTTTTTTATTCTCAGTAAAATTAGGGATTTTTTTTTTAAATTGATAAATAAAAACAAAAAATAAAGTCCGGCGTTCGATTTTATTGAATGGGCTGTCGTACGTCCACTATTCACAGGTGCGATCCCACTACTGACTGACACGGGGACTTTTGTCTGCTGCGTTTCCGCCCTGGACCGAATCGCCCCTCCTTGGTCAACCTGGACACCTGGAGCTACCTCTAAGCAACCATATTGATGCCAGTCTTAATGCGGACACCTGATCGACATAATGGAGGGCCGACAAGGTTCCCACTCGCAAACAGTCCAACCGAACAAGCCTCCAAGTAACTGGATTACAGGAGTACGCCACTACTCCCGGCGATTTTTATAACGGAATTTTTAATAGTTAAACGTTAATTCAAATATTTGTGCAACTCATTACGAAATAATAAAAAATCGCGTTTCACTTTCATAAGTAAATTTTCGTTTTTTCTACCAGTTTTTTTTTATTCTCAGTAAAATTAGGGATTTTTTTTTAAATTGATAAATAAAAACAAAAAATAAAGTCCGGCGTTCGATTTTATTGAATGGGCTGTCGTACGTCCACTATTCACAGGTGCGATCCCACTACTGACTGACACGGGGACTTTTGTCTGCTGCGTTTCCGCCCTGGACCGAATCGCCCCTCCTTGGTCAACCTGGACACCTGGAGCTACCTCTAAGCAACCATATTGATGCCAGTCTTAATGCGGACACCTGATCGACATAATGGAGGGCCGACAAGGTTCCCCACTCGCAAACAGTCCAACCGAACAAGCCTCCAAGTAACTGGATTACAGGAGTACGCCACTACTCCCGGCGATTTTTTATAACGGAATTTTTAATAGTTAAACGTTAATTCAAATATTTGTGCAACTCATTACGAAATAATAAAAAATCGCGTTTCACTTTCATAAGTAAATTTTCGTTTTTTCTACCAGTTTTTTTTTATTCTCAGTAAAATTAGGGATTTTTTTTTTAAATTGATAAATAAAAACAAAAAATAAAGTCCGGCGTTCGATTTTATTGAATGGGCTGTCGTACGTCCACTATTCACAGGTGCGATCCCACTACTGACTGACACGGGGACTTTTGTCTGCTGCGTTTCCGCCCTGGACCGAATCGCCCTCCTTGGTCAACCTGGAACACCTGGAGCTACCTCTAAGCAACCATATTGATGCCACGTTTCACCTTCATAAGTAATTTTCGCTTTTTTCTTACCAGTTTTCTTTTATTCTCAGTAAAAATTAGGGATTTTTTTTTTAATATTGATCTCAAAAAACAAAAATAAAGCCGGCTTTCGATTTATTGGAATGGGCTGTCGTACGTCCCACTATTCACAGGTGCGATCCCACTAGCTGAACTGACACGGGGACTTTTGTCTGGCTACGTTTCCGCCCTGGACCCCCGAAATCGCCCCTCCTTTGGTCAACCTGGAACACCTGGAGCTACCTCTAAGCAACCATATTGATGCC
>JALAJA010001959.1:0-16789 GCA_023376005.1 Doryteuthis pealeii | reverse complement strand
GGTATGGTATTTTAACACTAAAAAGTTCCTGTCGTAAATAGATTATTTACATATCGACTGGCATATCTGCTTGTGTATGAGTTGGAGATAGTGATATCAATCATGTTGGTAAGTTGGGAACACAGGAGCATCAGTCAACTGAAATCCTTTTAAATCACTCAATTTTTTCTTTTCATTTTTTCATGTTAAAACTTGTCGTTGTAGTAAATATTTCACTGTACATTATAAACAATCGTTTATTTAATCTATTTTTATTATTTTTTTATTATACAATTTTTATGGACAATTTAAGAATTAATCACTTAGTTACACTTTTAACATTACGGTGAGTTAAATTACCTATTATAATTTGATATTCAATCGGCTACGCTTTGAATTAATAATGTTACTTTTTAAAGATTATTTATCGTTTTACTTGAATTTGATTACTTTATTTTTATTTATTTATTTATTTATTTGCTTTGAAATATTAATTTGAAATTTAGCAAATCGCGTCATTTATAACAAATTAAATGATAAGATTTCAATAATAAAGTTTTAATTCAATTCAATTTTTACTGATTCAAAGCTGTTGTAAATATTTCACGGAAAGTATTTTATAATTTGAAAAAATTATAGCCTTCAAAAATGAATAAAATATAATTTCGTTGAAAAATTGTTTATTGAATCTGATTATTTAAAATTGTTACACAGCTTTTTATGGGCCTTTAAGAAAGAAAGAAAAAAGAGAAATTAGCAAAGATAGAAGACAGTAACAGAATATTGAAATATAGAAAGTAATGAAGAAATGTTTGTTTGTTTGTTAATTGATTTTAACGGCATATCAACCCGTCTGGGGTTATGTCATGCCTAACGGTTAGGATGTGATACATATCGTGTATATATATCTATATTTTTTAGTAATTGGTTTTAACAATGTGTTAGCATTCAGTCGGTAGAGCGTTCGGCTAGAAACCACAAGGTTCCTAGGTCGATACACGCCCTCGCCAACTCAGCGTATGAGTAGTACAGGGATCTGTGTGGTAAAGTAAGGAGCTGATGGTAGGTGTGGCACTCCACCACAGATGCAAAAACAATCTCCTTGGTTTAGCACTAGTGAAAAGGGGATAGACTCCCTCGCTGATTGGCTGATACCGACTTTAGGCCACCCCAACGACTTTACTTTACTTATGTTGTATGGTATTGATTTGTTTCATGTCTATATCTTATGGTATAGTTTTATTTCCCTCAAAAAGGAGAGAATATCCTCCATGTTGACATTTTCAAATAGATCTTTCTTGTTTGCTTTATAATAAAAATAATCTTTTTTTTAAATAAATAATAAAAAACCTGCATTCCATGAATAAGTGTTTAACTGTCAAAGGTGTTTGACATGTTCCACATTGTGGTTGTTGTTCTTGTTTGAGTATATAGGAGTGCGTTAGTCTTGTATGACCAATGTGTAATCGGGACACAATTTGAGTAAGCAATTTTAAAAATTGTTTTTACTCTCATTCTTTTTTTCTTTTTCTTTTTTTTTTTTTACAGTAACAAGAAGTTAACTAAAAAGTTTACAAATAAATAAATACCTACGATTTTGTGGAAAATTGATGTGGAAAATATTCAAAATAATTGTTTGATTATTATATGCACGCAACATTTTATTTGAGAGGGACGGGGCTCAGTTTTCATTTCAAATTGTTTTATTTTTTTTTTACTCCTTTAATAAATATGAGGATTTGTATTACTTATGATACAAACCCTCTGACATTGAATTTTTAACACCCACCCTCTCAGGCAATGTCTTTCAAAAATTAATTTTTACGGCGCCCGGGGGGTGTTTTTTGTTGCTAGTATTTATAACATTTATATTATAATTATTTAAAAAATGAGAATTGTAAATTTAACTTTTATTAATATTTTTCTTTTATAATTTTCTTTTCAAAACAATAATCTTCTTTATTAGAAAAAATTAAATTAAATAAAATTGAATATTTAGAATTAAATAAATTTAAAATGAAATAAACAATATTCAATTATCTCCCTGGTTTTTATTTAGTATTCCGTGGCAAATTTTTAAGAAACTTCTTTTAACAAAATAGATTTGTATTCTTATAAATAAAATGAATATTCAAGAATTAATAATTCAAGCCAATTAATAATAATAGTATTTGATTGACTGTAAATGTTTTTAGATGTTGTGAGTGCACGTATGATTAAAATGAACACTTTATTTTAAAACAAACCAAGCCAATTTTGGTGTCACATATTGATCTTTTAAGTATAAAAATAATTCAATTTGGATTGCAGTTAAAAAGGTCTTATCACATACAGGTAAAGGCATACACAATTTCTATTAAAAAATTGATTGATGACGGGTGAATTTTGAGGAAGGAAGATATATGTATTTATAATATATACTAGTACTTATAACATTTATATTATAATTGTTTAAAAAATAACTGAATTTCAATATTAATGAAACACAGAAAAAGGTAAAGAAAAATATTATGATACCAATGGAATAATGAAAAACATTAAAGATAAAGTATATATTAATATTTATATTTTTGCTTGAAGGCAATTACAATGCGTATATCACATAAAATTCGATAATTATAGAAGATAATAATGACAAGTGAATTTCGCAAAGAATTACTCGGTGTGTAGAACATCATACAGACTGCTTCAACTTTATTAAGTCTCATCAGCGATGTATACTAACGATTTCCCTCCGACAGAAATCGAAACCGGGACTTCAACAGGATAGTCAGAAACTATACTGCTTCGGCCATGATACAGCACAGAGAAATTCCTGAGAAATTAACTATCAATGATACTGAGACGTCTCTACCATATGAGGCAAGGGGACGCTGAGTGAACAATAACAAACCCAGGCTTTATGTTCTACACACCGAGTAATTCTTTGCGAAATTCACTTGTCATTATTATCTTCTATAATTATCGAATTTTATGCGATATGCGCATTGTAATTGCCTTCAAGCAAAAATATAAATATCAATATATACTTTATTCAACAATGCTTCTAAAATAAACAAACATCCAAAAATTATTTTATGAATCAACTAATAAACCTTTTCTTTTCTTTTTCTCTTTAAATGTTGATCAGATTTTCTTTTTAGATTTTAATTAAAAGATTATTTAATTACATACTGATTATATTATACAATTATCTTTAAGTCTATAAACATTTAAGTTGTAAAATTGGAAAAAAATTTACAAGATTTTCTTATTGTAGAACATGGTAGCCAGTGAACTTAGAATTTTAAATTGAAAACAATTTCTCAAGTTATCTCCCTTGGTTAGACATTCAAATATACAGTTTACAATTTGAATTACACCAGCAAGTTTTGAAATATTTTGATTTTTCAAAATTATTAAACTAGATAGATTGGTAATTTATGAGGAAGTGCGTCCCAGTCTCCTGCCTCAAAAATTGCTACCCGGTGACTATCAAAATAACAACCCCAGCTCAGTCTATTCAAAACTATCCATCTTCATATCTATCTATCTATCTCAATTTGAAGAGGTAATTTATGAGGAAGTGCGTCCCGGTCTCCTGCCTCAAAAATTGCTACCCGGTGACTATCAAAATAACAACCCCAGCTCGTCGTAATTCTTGTTTATTTATCGTAATTTGTCCAATTCTTGTTTAGATATGAAGATGGATATATAGTTTGGAATAGACTGAGATAGATAGATAGATAAACAAACAAAATAATATAGATAGATATGAACAAATGGAGATAGATAGATAGATATTTTCGACAAGTAAATGTAATTAATCTTTTTTTGTCGTAATTCTTGTTTATTTAAACTAAAAACAGACATTAAACAAACATGAATAAAAAAAATCTTAGTATTTAAAGTAATATAGATAAATATGAACAAATTGAGATAGATAGATAGATAGATAGATAGATATGAAGATGGATAGTTTTGAATAGACTGAGCTGGGTCGTTATTTTAATAGTCACCGGGTAGCAATTTTTGAGGCGGGAGACCAGGACTTCCTCATAAATAACTGATAGATTTTTAGTAGTTTGTATCTTAAACTTTAATTTTTTAAATTTTTTATCTATTTTTTTTTTAAAGTCTAAAAACAAATTGTTCGCAGATCATTTTTGTCAATTAAGGCTTGTAACCTTCCAAATTCTTCTTTTTATCAACATATTCTACAAATTGTAAGATTTTGTACTTTTTCTGATTGGCTGATTATGATATGGCAGATAAAATCACTAATCTCATTGGCTAATTTTTATTTTGGAGCTAAGCAGTTTTTTTACGTATTTTACTCATTTAAAACTTAATCATAGAATCATCCCTCACTACCAAGTTTTGGATACCTCACATCTATATATATATATATATATATATATATATATATATATTTGTGAATTTGATATATTGAAAAAACAAATGATGTTTACAAATGTTTGGGATCATCAGGAGAGAATGTGCACCATTTCGGGGCCTTCCTCTCAACGGTTTTAACTGCACATCGCCCCCCCCTGTTGTGAGGTCCCTCAGAATATCTGTATCGACCGTATGTGATAGATCGGTCTTCAACAAGAATGGGATGAAATGTCTGTTAGAAGAAGAATGCGCAAACAGAACGCTGTTAGTCAAAGTTGGAATTCACATTCTCTCCTGATGATCCCATGCATTTGTAAACATCATTTGTTTTTTCAATATATCAAATTCACACTGTCGGATTAATTTCCTTTTACTTCACATATATATTTGTATATTATACAAGCATTTCTTTTTTTTTTTTTTTTTCATACATACATTTACACATTATCACACCATAGAGGAACTCTATCTATGATTAATAATGTTATGTATTGGAAATACATAAACGAGAAGATTGAGTGGTTGTAATAATAATTTATTACAAATATACAAATAACAAAATAAAACGGCTTCTGGCCGGCAAGGTAAAAAAGTCTCTTGGTAAGATTACTTATCTTGAAAAGTTGTACACGTGTGTTTGCAATCTGAGAATACGAAACAATGTTTGCTGGAGATCAACTCGCATCACTCTGAGCTAATCCACTGTTGCTCTTTAATACGTATCTCATTTGCATACGTGCGGGTTACTTCTCTTTACAACAAATAATATGACTTTTTCTCTTTTTTTCTTCATGTATCTGTATCTTTTGTTTGGATGAGAAAGTAGCACCCTGCCTAGGAAGATCAAAGACCACTTATGCCTTGATATTAGAATTTGTAACTTTGGAAATTTAATTACAAAATAAAAATTTAAATAATTTAATTAATCATATCTATACACATTTTTTTTTATTTTGTATTTACTTTTGATAAAGTTTTGAATTCTATGTTCTTTAAAATAACTTTTTCATCTCTATATTAATAGGAACAGATACTACACCCTGATCGTAAATAGAAGTGCTGATCTACATATAAATAATCCCATGATTTTTTACACAATCTATGCTTGTTAGTACATAAATTACATTAAAACTTCAAATGAACAACAGGTTATATTCTATAAGTCCAACATAAACAAAGGGAACCACTCTTGACTGATAAATTATTTATCTATTTATTGATCTACTAGGAAAAAGAAGACGGGGTTAGGGTTAAGGTTAGGGTTTAGGGTTAGTTTAATGGGGAAATAAACAAATAATTTATCAGTCAAGAGTTGTTCCCCTTTGTTTATGTTGGACTTATAGGAAATAACCCATTTCTTTATTGTGTTTTAAATATGAATAAAACTATATATATGTATATTAATATCTAATCATAGTAGATCAATAAATAAATAGATAATTTATCAGTCAAGAGTGGTTCCCTTTTGTTTATGTTTGACTTATAGGAAATAACCCATTTCTTTATTGTGTTATAAATATGAATAAAACTATATATATGCATATTAATATCTAACCCGTCTTCTTTTTTCATAGTCGATCAATAAATAAATAAATAATTTATCAGTCAAGAGTGGTTCCCCTTTGTTTATGTTGGACTTATAGGAAATAACCTATTTCTTTATTGTGTTATAAATATGAATAAAACTATATATATGTATATTAATATGAGAAGTAAATACACAAGCGATGTGTTTATGATATGGCTTTTTTTAGCCGACAATTTTTGGGAGAATATGTGCTTAATTGAAGTCGTACCTAATTTTGAAAGTTAATTAATTAATAATTAATTAATTAGGCGGGTATACCTATTTAAAAGTAAGGCTAAACAATTTGAGAAAAATCCATCTCTGTATGTACATTTCGGCCTATTAGGCTCATCAGCAGAGCAGAGCTATATTAATATCTATACATAAGTGTGTATGTGGGGAGAAGTGCATTTTATGAATAGGATGTAATTCTATTACTGAAAAAACATATCTTCTTAATTCTTGTATTTACTACAAAAATCTAACTTGCCAAATATTTTAAAATGAGAAGATTGATGGTATAATAAAAGCATAAACATCCCAAAAAGCTAAGATGCCTTGCAACCAAAAAAAAAAAAGTTTTTTCAAAGAAAGAAAATTTATTTTAATGATGAGGAATTTGTACTCTGGGTTAAGTATTTTTAGTTAAAGTTTTCTTTCATTTTGTTGGGGTTTTTTTCTTCAACACTAAGGAGTTTATAAAATGAAGATGAATAAAAAAAAAAAAACAAATGAAAACAAAGGAAAACAAATATGATCTTATTGGAAAGACACAATAGGAATAATCTTACTGCAGATTAAAGAGGAAACATTATTCTTTTCTTTCATTTCTCTTCAACTTAATAAAAAGAGAACTTGATATTGCCAAGAGCAATTTTAAAAACTTTAGATTCCATGATATTAAATGAATTAATGAAAGAAATCAGATATGATTCAGTTTCAAATAAGACAAGAAAAAAATTATAGTGAAAAAAAAAATGTCAATTTTGTTTGTGTGGGTCCCGAAAAAGAAAGAGAAAAATAGGAAAAAGAATATTTGGAAAAAGGTTTTGGCATGTCTTTTTTGTTGTTTGTTTATTTGTATTTGTGTGAGTGAGTGAGATTCTACCAATGTGTGTGTTAGATGGAACACATTTCTTGTTCTTGTGTTGAGTTGAATTAATATATTTTATTTTATTGAAAAGTTAGAAAGATTGAAGCCTTGAAGCAGAATAAAGAAATAATTACTTTAATGGAAACTGATTCTACCAATCAATTTTCATTTTCTTTTCATTCTTTTCTTTCTTTTTCCCTTAATAACTTTTTATCTGTCATTTGTGTCTTTTATATTTAATACTTTTCTTGCATTTTCATTGTCAGTTTGTAGTTTTCTTTCTCTGCCCTTCTTTCTGTTTCTTACTTCCATATATATATATGTATATATATATAAATAATAATAATAATAATTTATTGTGTACAGTGCTCAGGTGCACCACAACTCATCAAAGTCTCATGTCAAGTACACAGAATAATGTAGTGTCAGGAACATGAACAGTTCACAGTAGTAATATGCATGTATGTGTGTGTGTGCATGTGTATGTGGAGAGTGGCATCAGGTATAGTGTTGGCAGACTACAGGAAGCATGGAGGCTTTGAAAGATTCAGTGCTCCGGCAGCCTACAACAGATGCAGGCAGTTTATTCCATGTCTCCACAATTCTGAGTGTGAAAAAATGTTTCCGAAAGTCATGTGAACAGTGCTGTTTTCTGACTTTGTAGGCATGCCCGCATGTATTGGAGAGATGGAGATCAAAAAGGTGCTCAAGGTTGCTGTTGTTAAGATGATTAATGACCTTATGAGCATTTACCAGGTCAGTTGCCAGACGCCGAAGTTTCAATGAATCCATTCCCAGGGCTGCAAGATGTTCAGAGTATGGCAGATTCCTGATGGAGGGTACTTGCCTGGTTGCACGTCTCTGTACAGTTTCTAGGAGGTTAATATTCTGAGAAAGATAGGGGTTTCAGACTGGTGATGCAAACTCCAAGTGTGGCCGTACCATAGCTTTGTACAGCTTCAAATAGATAGCCGGTGAGCGGCTGACAAAGGTCTTGCTGAGTGACGCCAGGACGCCCTCGGCCTTTTTGGCAATTTTGGAGATGTGTTTCATCCAACGTAAATCATTGCTGACAGTAATACCCAGATTACGTTCACAAGAAGATTCCTTGATATTAGTGAATATATATATATATTGGTTTGTTGGTTGGTTTTGAAGGCTGTCACAATACAAGTGTAAAGAAAAAAGAAGGTAACTATGATGTCGTTTGTTAACCTGTCACTTTATTCTTAATATTTCGGGATGAAAAATCCCATCATCAGAAGAATACTCGAACTGAAGTGGTCCTAGCAGTTGCTCAATTTGTTCTGTCTCGGGTCTTCCAAATTCTCTGTGTGTGTGTGGTTGGGGGTGCTTGTTTATGTGTGTGTTTGTGTGTGTAAGTGTGTGTGTGTGTGCGTGCTTGTGTGTGTAAGTGTGTGTGTGTGTGTGTGTGTGTGTGTGTGTGTGTGTGCGTGCTTGCTTATGTCTGTGTGTCTGATCATTTCTTTTTATTTTATTTTAATTATTATTCCAGATTTGATTTGCCTCTAAGTAAGGTTTTTTTTTTGTTTATTAACAGGATCATCTGATCTCTTTTTTATTGATATGTGTCTGAGATATATAAATATATATTTGGAGGATATGTGCTTAATTGAAGTCATACCTAATTTTGAAAATTAATTCATTAATAATTAATGAATTTAGGCAGGCATATATGTTCAAATGTAACATGTAAAATGTATCCTCCAAAAATTGTCGGCTAAAAGCCATATCAAATAAGCACATTGTTTGTTTACTTACTCTCATACTGTTGTGTAGCAAGTCAATAAAAAGTGGAATATAAATAAGTTCAAAACAAACAAAGAATCTGGGAATAGCCAGCTAGTTTAAAGGTTAGAGTCCCTGCCTGTCAGCTCGGCAGTCGAGGTTTTGAGTCACACATGGAGCAGTCTCCCATGTCTATAACCTTGCTGATGAGACCTAATAGGTCGAAATGTACATTCAGGGATTGACATTTTCTCGATTTATTTAGCCTTACATTTGAACATATATGTCCGCCCCATTGCAAATCAAGCTCTCTATTTAGTCCTTTCACTTGGTTCAGCTTTGAAACTTTTTCTTGAAAAGGAAATTTTCTCAAAGAAATTGTTGAGTAGATAAAACTAAAATGGAAACAAGTGAAAATATTTGTAGCATTTGAAAGTGAGATGTATTTTTTTAAATCAAAGATTTTAACACAAAGTTTGGGGTTAAACTTGCAAATTTGTCGTCAAAATTAAAATGGAAATTATTTGGTGATGAAACTTATTTGGTGGTGATCCATTCTTTCTTTTTTTACCTCTCTTTATATTCTTTGATTCTCTCTATCTCCCTCTTTCTTCTTTCTCTTTCATATTTGAATGAATGGCTTCATTTCTCACACTCTCTCTCTCTTTTTCTCTCTCTCTCACTCACTTTCTCTCTCTCATATTTGAATGTCTTCATTTTTCTCTCTCTCTCTCTCTTTCTCTCTCATATTTGAATGAATGTCTCAATTTCTCTCTCTCTCTTTCTTTCTTTCTCTCTCATAATTGAATGAATGTCTTCATTTCTCTCTCTCTCTCTCTCTCTCTCTCTCTCTCTCTCTCATTCTTTCTCTCTCATATTTGAATGAATGGCTTCATTTCTCTCTCTTCTTTCTTTCTCTCTCTCATATTTGGATTCATTTCTCTCTCTCACTCTCTCACTTTCTCTCTCTCATATTTGAATGAATGGCTTCATCTCTCTCTCTCTCTCTCTCTCTCTCTCTCTCTCTCTCTCTCTCTTTCCTTTTCATATTTGAATGAATGTCTTCATTTCTCTCTCTCTCTCTCTCTCTCTCTCACACACACTTTTTCCCTCTCATATTTGAATAAATGGCTTCATTTCTCTCTCTCCCTCCCTCCCTCCCCTCTCTCTCTCTCTCTCTCTCACTCACTTTTTCCCTCTCTCTCTCTCTCTCATATTTGAATGAATGGCTTCATTTCTCTCTCTCCCTCCCTTCCCCTCTCCCCTCCCTCTCTCTCACCTACCTTATGCAAGAAGGAGGATAGTCATTGCAAATCTTTTTTTTTCACAGCAAAACTTCTTTTTTTGAGAGACATTTAACATGAATGTGTCCATCACAGTGTCCAGAAGGTATGAAAAATCGTGTCACATTTCACGAAAATGTCTGACTCAACTGAATCATCCATTGAAAAATCCCAATTGCTGTCAACTAAAGTCTGGCTGTGATGCATCAGCAGCTGTCATCGAAGAAGAGCGGAGAATTCTGAGATTTTAAAGATTATTTTCCCAAGAGTAAGAGACATTTAGAGGAACGTAAAGAGAAGGAGTAAAAAAAAAATTAAAAAAGAAAATGGCCAGAAACAGTGTTATTTGATTTTTTTTTTTTTTAGAACATCAACTGCTCTAAGTGGGTCTTATTTTGTATGGAGTAATTTCACTAGTTATAGAATTCAGTTTGATAAGGTCTTTAGAATTAACTAGCAGCGGCTTCCCGGCATCGCCTGGGTAGAGGGAGATTTTTTAAAAGTTAGTCCCGCAGATCCATTATTACTGAATCATAAGTTGAATCCTCGTGGGATGCCCCATTTAAATCCCTATGTAAAAAAAATAGACCTTGCATTGATCCAGCTACTCTGAAAAGAAATGTTAATGTCTACTATCTAAAATATTAAATGAAAAAAAATCCATGCTGTTATCATTTAAATTTTATTTTTTAATCATCTTCACGAATATAAACCAAATCTCTATTATTTTTGCTCAAAAACCAAGCCCTGGTGATATTTAATGTGTATATATATTTACTGTGTCGTTAATTGTTTTAATTTCGAAATTTCCTCTGGCAATACACATACACATAACTGCCTTTTATATATGTACTAGCAGTGGCAACCCGGTGTCGCCTGGGTAGAGGGGAATTTTTTAAAAGTTAGTCCCGCAGATCCATTATTACTGAATCGTGAGTTGAATCCTCATGAGATGCTCCATTTAAATCCCTATGTAAAAAAAATAAATAGACCTTGCATTGATCCAGCTACCCTTAAAAGAAATGTTAATGTCTACTATCTAAAATATTAAATGAAAAAAAAATCCATGCTGTCATCATTTAAATTTTATTTTTTAATTATCTTCACGAATATAAACCAAATCTCTATTATTTTTGCTCAAAAACCAAGCCCTGGTGATATTTAATGTATATATATATTACTTTGTTGTTGTTTTATTTTCAAATTTTCCTCCAGACATACATATACAAACAACTGCCCTTTATATATGTATTAGCAGCGGCTACCCGGCATCGCCTGGGTAGAGGGGGATTTTTTAAAGTTCGTCCCGCAGATCCATTATTACTGAATCATAAGTTGAATCCTCGTGGGATGCCCCATTTAAATCCCTATGTAAAAAAATAGACCTTGCATTGATCCAGCTACTCTGAAAAGAAATGTTAATGTCTACTATCTAAAATATTAAATGAAAAAAAATCCATGCTGTTATCATTTAGATTTTATTTTTTAATTATCTTCATGAATATAAATAAAATGTTTATTATTTTTGCTCAAAAACCAAGCCCTGATGATATTTAATGTGTATATATATTTACTTTGTCGTTAATTGTTTTATTTGTATACTAGCAGTGGCTACCCGTCATCGCCTGGGTAGAGGGGGATTTTTTTTAAAAGTTAGTCCCGCAGATCCATTATTATTGAATCGTGAGTTGAATCCTTGTGGGATGCCCCATTTAAATCCCCATGTAAAAAAATAGACCTTACATTGATCCAGCTACTCTGAAAAGAAATGTTAATGTCTACTATCTAAAATATTAAATGAAAAAAAGAATCCATGTTGTTATCATTTAAATTTTTTAAATTGCTCTAAAACCAAGCCCTGGTGATATTTAATGTGTATATATATTTACTTTGTCATTAATTGTTTTATTTTTGAAGTTCCTCCGGACATAAATATTCACATAACTGCTATTTATATATGTATAGATAGATTGCAGGTGTCACACTTGACCCCTGAACAGCAAGAACAACAAAAAAGAAAGTGAGAAAGAGAGTGCGTGTGTGTGTGTGGGGGGGCATTAAAAAAGAATAGAATAAAAGAAAGTGAGTGAAAAAATAGCAAGACTGAGAATAAGGAAGAAAAGAAATAGAAACAGAGAGAGAAAAAAAAGAGGAAAAAGAAGCGAATATAGTTGAGAAGAGAAAGGAAATAGGAAATTTTGTACAAGGATCAAAGAAGAAAGTAAGAAATGCAATGAGAGAGAGAGAGAGAGAGAGAGAGAGAGAGAGAGAGAGAGAGGTTTGGTTTGTTTTGTTTTGTTTTACGGCATATCAACCTCACATTATGCCATATCATGATGAGAACACCGGTTCTCATGTTGCAAGATGGGTATATATTATCCTGACTTTTGTGAGCTAGGACTACTAATGGAAGGAGGAGGAAGAAATAAATAAATAAGAGATGATAAAGGTTTAAAAAATAGTGATGAGCCAAAACAGGATGAACGATGATTTGACCGTAGCGTGACCCCGAACTGAGAATTGAGTGGCAACCGGAAGTCGGGTGTTGACCGGAAGTCACGTGGTGACGTGGAACAACGAAGAAATGTATCGGTCTCTTTTTGGCTTTCGGACGCCTAGATAAAACATACATGATGTTTATTTGATTTCAAATGGAACCATAATGATATGAATTATCATGATTTATTTACTTATTTATATCAGAAAAAATTTGAAATAACCTTGCAAAAAACCCCAAAAAATACTCACAGATGTTATTAATTAATGTTGTATTTATTGGCTAATATTGCAATATTTCAATCTGTATAAGATCATCCGGACAGGTCTCTGGACCCTAGCATGGGGTCACAATAGTTTAACAGTTTCTCTCTTTCTTTCTTTCTGCCTTTCCTCCTCTCTGGTACGAGCCCACTAGACGAGCACGATAATAAAGGCTAGCAGTTGTGACGACATATTTCTTGTGTTATAATTTCTATCAACACCATTTTAGCACTGTGAATTTGGAAGCACGTGGACGAGACCCGCTATATAATATATACGCCCCCGCCACCTTACAGTTATCGTTTCAGTACACCGGAAAAAAGGACGTTACTTATATCATTTTGGTACCGTGAAAATATACAACAACGGTACACTTGTCCGATCATGGAAGTTAAGCAACATAGAGTCTGGTCAGTACTTAGATGGGTGACCACTTAGGAATACCAGGTGCTGTAAACGTTTTTAGTAAAAGGGTCGGGTTTGCTGAGTCGGTAGAGCGTTTGGCTAGAAACCACAAGGTTCCTAGTCCGATACCAGCCCTCACCAACTCAGCGTATGAGTAGCACAGGGATCTGTGCAGTAAAGTAGGGAGCTGATGGTAGGTGTGGTGTTCTACCTCAGATGCTAAAAGAATCTCCTTGGTATAGCGCTAGGGAAAAGGGGATCGACACCCTCACTAATTGGCTGATACCGACATTAGGCCACCCGACGACTTTACTTTTTTTTATATCCAGTTTGAGTTTATTTGTTTATTCAATTTTACTTCAAAGTATGGAAGCCCATACATACAAATATTTACCTATTGATTTTAAAAAAAGAGACATTTTGTATTCAACTATTTTAACAGCAAAATCTTTGAATATATAAACTATAACAATAAGATTTTTAGTATTTTGATAATATTTTAATAATAATAATTTAATCTAAGAAATATGAAAATTATCATTTTGTAAATAACTAAATTATAATCATTTACATAAATAAATCTATTAATAATGGAGATTCACTTCCGGTTTTTGTCTGTAACAAAAACTACGTCATTGCTTACGTCACATTACCCAAAATCATCATAACATAGAATAAATACACTCAAAATTCGAACATGCAACATTAGACAGTCCTCATTGTTTTTTTAAAACAAGTTTTAATAAATACATGACTGGTATTATATATCTATATATAGTTTGTTTTATTTTAATACATATTTAAAGTTTACATTTCAAATTGTTTTATTTTTTAATCCTTTAATGAATTTGATGATTTTACTTACTTAGGGTACAAACTCACTGACATTGAATTTTTAGGTAATATGTTTCAAAAATCTATTTTTACATCGCCTGGAGGGCGTTTTTTTTAACTTTGCTAGTTTCATATAAAATTCTGTTATTTTACACCTTAATCATATACATATATATCTATATTTTTAAAAGTTGCTTGTGATCTAAAAATTATTTGCCTTGACCCCACCCCCCAAATTTAAATATCCCTCTCTTGCATCAGCCCGTTATCTCATGCTCTAAAACGTTACGCATGTGTTCTTTAAGAATTCTATAAGAATTTTAAATATCTTTTCTCTTAAAGTTTATCATGAGTTATTTCCCTTACAACCAGTCATATTTTTCAAAAAACTATTTTCTTCATTTCATAAACAGATCAGCTCTGATGATGATCTTATACAGATTGAAATATTGCAATATAAGCCAATAAATACTATATTAATTAAGGTAATTTATGAGGAAGTGCGTCCCGGTCTCCTGCCTCAGAAATTGCTACCCGGTGACTATTAAAATAACGTGCCCAGCTATGTTGTCTCGGCGGTGTTACTTGAAAGAAAACAACCAACTTAGGGCGTTAAATGTATTTTAGGGGTGGGTGGGTTTCTCTTTATGAACAAATGGAGATGGGTGGGTAGATATATATAAACAGAGTAAAAAATGAACAAATTGAGATAGATAGATAGATAGATATCTATCTTCATATCTAAACAAGAATTACAACAAATTTCTATAAATAAACAAGAATTACAACAAATTTCTATAAATAAATTTCTAAACAAATTACGATAAATAAATAAGAATTACAACAAAAAAAGAGAAGCCCCTCCCCTCTAAAATACATTTAACACCCTAAGTTGGTTGTTTTCTTTCAAGTAACACCACCGAGACGACATAGCTGGGGACGTTATTATGATAGTCACCGGGTAGCAATTTCTGAGGCAGGAGACCGGGACGAACTTCCTCATAAATTACCGAAAACTGAATTCAAACCTGTTAAATTATGCTTAAGAAATTGACCTTGTGTCACATCCTGCTCGTGTGGAGGAGTTGGTAAATATATATAAGCCTTTAGTTACCTCTAGTTTGTTACTTTTGTAATTAATTTTCCTATAGCAGACTAATTAGTTACCCCACCCCCATATTTATACAGTGCAAAATGGAACAGCAGGTAACACTGATAAAAAAAGCTACTGATAATTACTCTTAGATGGCACTCTTCATTATTACCTTAAAACGCTTAGAAGCTGTCTAAAAGGAGAGAAAAAAAAAAAAAAAAAAAAAAGCTGGGGTTGTTATTTTGATAGTCATTGGGTAGCGGTTTTTGAGGCGGGAGACAGGGACACACTTCCTCATAAATTACCTGTGTGTTTTTTGGGGTTTTTTTTTTCAAATTTCTTCTTTGATTTGAATAAGTAAATAAATCATTATAATTCATATCATTATGGTTCCATTTTTTTTGCAATCGCGAATATTACAGTAAAATTGTAAACAAGCACCTAAAACCATTGAAAAAGAGACAGAATGGCGGATCACATCGAAATTGACGAAAACAAATTGTTTTAAATCTATTAAAAATAAACTGCATATGTAATGATATTTTTCTTCTTTTTGATGATGGTCATTATGTTTCTAAACACTATAAAACAATTTTCAAATATTTATCAAAAAACTATTTTCTTTGTTTCATAAACAGATCAGCTCTGATGATCTTATATAGATTGAAATATTGCAATATTAGCCAATAAATACTATATTGATTAAGGTAATTTATGAGGAAGTGTGTCCCGGTCTCCTGCCTCAGAAATTGCTACCTGGTGGCTATTACAATAACGTCCCCAGCTATGTTGTCTCGGCGGTGTTACTTGAAAGAAAACAACCAACTTAGGGCATTAAATGTATTTTAGGGGTGGGTGGGCTTCTCTTTATGAACAAATGGAAAATGAAAAAATTCCTACAATACTGAAAATAGATAGAAGCAATTCTTGAAATATGAAATGCAATACATATTGTTTGATACAAATAGCGTTAAGGATTCTAAACACTATAAAACAATTTTCAAATATATTAAAAAAACTATTTTCTTCATTTCATAAACAGATCAGCTCTGATGATGATCTTATACAGATTGAAATATTGCAATATTAGCCAATAAATATAACATTAATTAATAACATTGCTGTGTTTTTTTTTGTTTTTTGCAAGGTTATTTCAAATTTCTTCTGATATAAATAAGTAAATAAATCATTATAATTCATATCATTATGGTTCCATTTGAAATCAAATAAACATCATGTATGTTTTATTTATTTATTTTATTAGTTTTTATTTTATTCTATAATTTAATGTTACATGATTGCAAATGAGATCTTTTCTGATTTAGCCAACAAAACAAAATGTTAACATTTTCACCTAACAGGCCAGGAGAACACTGACCAGATGTTGGCTAAGTCAGGAGAACACTGACCAGATGTTGGCTAAGTCAGGAGAACACTGACCAGATGTTGGCTAAGTCAGGAGAACACTCACCAGATGTTGGCTAAGTCAGGAGAACACTCACCAGATGTGTTGACTAAGCCAGGAGAACACTCACCAGATGTGGCTAAGGAGAACACTCACCAGATGTTGGCTAAGCCAGGAGAACACTCACCAGATGTTGGACTAAGCCAGGAGAACACTCACCAGATGTTGGCTAAGTCAGGAGAAC